>VBSM01000656.1:3766991-3834004 GCA_008086735.1 Cheirogaleus medius | reverse complement strand
AGCAATCCCATTACTGAGCATCTACCCAAAAGAACAAAAGACACTCTATAAAAAGATACCTGCAGTCGAATGTTTATAGCACAATTCACAATTGCAAAGATGTGGAAACGACCCAAGTGCCCATCAATACATGAGTGGATTAATAAAATGTGGTATATGTATACCATGGAGTACTATTCCGCTATAAGAAACAATGGTGATATAGCATCTCTTGTATTTTCCTGGCTAGAGCTGGAACCCATTGTACTAAGTGAAATATCCCAAGAATGGAAAAATAAGCACCACATGTACTCACCAGCAAATTGGTTTCACTGATCAACACCTAAGTGCACATATAGGAATAACATTTATCGGGCGTCAGGCAGATGGGAGCAGTGAGGAGGGGATGAGTATATACATACATAATGAGTGAGATGTGCACTATCTGGGGGATGGACACGCTTGAAGCTCTGACTCCGGGGGGAAGGCAACACACATAACCTAAACAGTTGTACCCCCATAATATGCTGAAATAAAAAAAAGAGTAGCATAAGAAAGTATAAGACGTTAAAGTGGGATTTTACTAATTCTGAGTCATGTCAGAGTTTGTGAACATATCTATAAAAGTTGAAAAAGAGTGGCAAACGGAAGTTCAGCATTTCAGCCTTGAAGGATTCATAAACCCATCAACTCATGACATTTTTACCAGTCCTCTCATACTTGTTTGGAGCTGAAACAAAGCCACAGCTGACATTGAGGCACCTCAGGAAGCAAAAACAAGACAAAACAGAACAAAACAAAAACAACCACAAAAAAGAAAGGAAAGGAAATAGATAATACTAGCTCCATACTTGATATATATTTTTACTTTCCCTCAACATATGTGCATATATTATTTTAACCTTTGGCTGCTTTTGTTTTATTTTTGGATCTTATAGGATATCATTAGTTAATTTGTATAACTTGCATATGGGGCAGTAAGGATTTGGGAATAATTTTATCTTTTGCCTCAAGTATAGTTTTGTCCCTAAGCTCTGTCATTTGTACATCAACATAATACTGTCATTTTTATCAGTTTCAGCCACAAGAAGGTTTATCAAGATGTTTCTGTTTTATTTCCCGTTTCTAAGCAGCTGCCTAGAACTAGAGTCACGAGTCTGCTAAATTGGGCAGGCATTTGGAACTTTTTTTTTATCACATTCTCCTAAGAACCACAATTTTATAAAAAGAAATTAGCCCAAGGTAAATCTCAGCAGAAAAGTGGTTTTCTCTAATAATTTGCCTCCAACGAAGGGGGTTGGTCTTTACCCACAAGTACTTGAAAGAATAATTTGGGCATATTTTCTTGCACCTTATACCTTGGGCCTGTGAGACTTAAAATAAAGAAATATCTTGCTTTCCAACAAGTTGGGTTTCAGTTGTTCCAGATTGAATTAGTGTAAATAAAATAGAAAGAAGGGCCCTAGCAAATCAATACTGCATTGGTAGTAACCTGGAAAATACTGACAAATTATCCTTTTAGGCCTTAGCGAGGTTTAATCTAAACATCGTTTTCTCCTGACAGTATGAGAGAGAAGAGAGTAATTTATTACACAGTCCTGATATGGATGAGAAAAGACTGCTGCTTGTTCTTCACTGTTCTGGCTCTTTCCCTTTCTATGCCAGTTCAATTTTTGTTTTGCTCCAGAAAATCATTCTCCAATAATATGTTTATAGGTCTTGTAACTTTAATGCCGTAGCACTGCTCCCTTATCATGGTACATTTGAGTACTTGCCAGCTGGTTTAAGAAGAATGTGCATTGTTAAGTGCTCTGTTGAGATTCAGGTGTCTCTCATTATATGCATGGGGCATGTTCCTAAGGCATTTTGTACACAAATCATTTCATAGTTTTGCCTGCTGCATGAGATCACTGTATAAAGGACTCTTTTAGAAAAGCTGGCTACATTATGATGTGAATAGTTACCCTGCTCCTAAATTTATGACTTTCATTACTTGGGATTTTTGCTTGTTGGGTTCACTTGATGTGGGCCCTCTCTCTGGTGCAATTAAAAATTACTATCCATTTACAGGAAATGGGGAATTTGTGTTTTTTGAAAGAAAAATATTTAGCATTGTTTCTTCCCTAATTTATTATGGATTTAATTGTTTCATCAAATAACTCTTATTCCATGTGATAGGCATGTAGTATAAATATGCGAAATATGTGGCAGAACTATTAAGTCAGCAATTTGTTCATCTTTCTCTATTGAATAAATTACTCATGTCACATTTTTTAACATGGATATGATAAAATAGCATTTTTAATTAACCCAAGAGGGATATGGACATAAGAAAACCAAATACTTGCCCCAGGCAGGATCATTTCTCAAGACACCACATTATGAACAATATTTAAATTACTGGTTATATTTATCCCACATATTTTGCAAAGCCTATAGTCTTATTATATTATCATTATACCTCAACAGTTACCATTAGGGTAATGAAGAATGAAACTCAAAGTTTTTTTACACATTTCGAGAATAGTATACATATTAAATAGTAATGAATGTTTTCCTACATATTGTACCCCATACCAAATTGAAAAACTAATATGTTTAATTGCTCATCTAGACTCCATAAATATTTAAGTTCCCAGCTACCTTTGGCTGAAAGATGAGAAAATTAAGTTAGAAATGGTGAACCTACTTACAAAAGGAGGAATTTTAGTAAGAAATTCAATTAAACTCAGTTCTGCTGACTTAGAAGGGGAATGAATTTCTTCTGGAAAAAATTTTCTAAAAGAGCAAAATTTATTATAGCTATATGATTGGGACTATTAAATATACATGTTGCAATCTTAATTCTCTATAGACCAAGCCATTGTGACAATATTTCCTTGTATAAATTAGCAGCATGTTGCATATGCCAGTGAGTTAAAAAGAGAAAGGAATCATTTGATTCCTTAAAAATAATTAACTGAAATATTTGAATTTGCTATACTTCAGATATTGTATGAAACATCATTACCATTTTATGAGACCTTTTAGGTTATTAAACATTTTAAAATTCCTTCTGGGAACAAAGCACTGTTACAGGAGAGAGACACGATGGGGAGATGTGGGGGTGAGATAAGGATTACAAAGAGATGTGGTCACAAGCCTTTTCTACTTAGCAACTTGCTTACTTAGACTTAATGATGCTGATAAAAGTAATTCTGATGACATTATTAGCCTATCTCTATACAACTCAGCCAATTGACTAGAATAAGATCAATATTTTTTCCCAGTTGTCAAGACAGCCAATCACCACGGGTTTGATTGGATCACTATGTGGTCGATCCAATTCATTAGTTAAAATTACTGAAATAAACCACACTTGGAGAAACTCAAATGCAAGTTGGTGGGCAAGTGCCAAGTAATGGAAGAGTTCTATAAGAGCAAGCTCATCAAATGATTTCTGCAAGTCATTATCTATGTCAAGAATTGATTCTGGACAAGTCTGAGTAAAGTCATCTGAAGGATTTGGATATGAAGTAGAAAAAAATTGCTTTTTAAAATTTACAGTGCAAACATTTGTTGGCAGGTATTAAAAATTGTTTCAACACTAGAATTTATTTTCCAAACATTTGTCAAGCACCTACCATGTGCAAAGGACTGGGGACCCAAAAATGAATAATTAGACATTTTCCCTGACATTGAAAAGTTCATAATCAGTGGTCAGAGTGGGGGAGTAGACATATAAATATATAGTTATGGTGTGATATAGTAAGTCTTATAATAGAGATATATGCAAAATGTATGCAATGGAAGCATGAAGAAGAAAATAGGCTGAGAGACCTTCACATATAAGGTGATATTTGAACTATATCTTGAAGTATGAATATGAATTCACCAGGCAGAAAAGAAAATGAAGGACATTTCAGTCAGACTGAACAGAATGTGCATTAATACAGACAATAAAGGGCATGGCATATTCTAGAAATTGCAAGAAATTGACTGTGGCTAAGTGCTAGCATAATAACAGACAGGTAAGAGAGTACCTCAAAAGAATTTGGGGCCAGTTTGTAAGAGCCTCATATGCCATACTAAAGAGTTTAGATATTTTTCTCCTATAGAAGTGGAGCCACCAATTTGTCAAGATGGTAAGATTTATACTTTAGAAAGACAACTATTATGACATTGCAGAGTATGGATTGGAATTCATTCACTAATTCAACAAATATTTATCGCACACCTAACTATCTGTCAAGCAGGTGTTGGAGATTAAAAAAAAGACCAATAAGTCACAGTCCTTGCCCTCAAAAACTCAGACCTGTAGGAAGACAAATATGTAAACTATTACAATTCAACGTAATATGTCCTATACTATGACAATGTCCAAATACAGTGAAAAAACAGAGGAAAGAGTACCTAAATTATCTTGAGGAAATCAGATAAATCTTCACAGAGTATGTGCCAATTGAACTAAAGTTTAAAGGATAAGTAGAAATTTGTCATAGGGGCAGAGAAGAAAGACATTAATGGCATAAGGAAATCTTGAGGTGGCTTCCAGTTTTAGGATGGTGGAATAAAGTTGGCCCTGCCCTTTCTTTTCTCTGAAATTACTCAAATACAATAAGGAGAATGAAAAACAGAATAACTAAGTCTGAACCACAATAGATGGATAAAGGCTGCCAAGTATAGTAATGATCAAGGAACGTAGGAAGATGCCTAGAGATGACTACTTTTCAGACAAAGCAGAACATACTTCTCCAAAGTAGTCGGCTCATACTGTGGCATTAAATAAACGATCCTTTATTTAGAAAACTGGGAATAGGGTATATAGACTGTTGGTAGAAGCTTCCATGGGCCACAGGGAGTTCACGTCTGAACAAGGAAATACATATACACATCATCTTTGCAGGAAGAATTTTGAGGAATGATAGGGAAAAGAGACTGAATTTTGAGTAACCCTACAGCATTTATAATTGAGTAACCCTAAAGCATTTATTGACTCAAAGTAAATAAAAATTAAAACAAGTCTCTCTCTCTCTCTCTCTCTCTCTCTCTCTCTAACACACACACACACACACACACACACACACACACATCTTGCATGTCAAAAGGAGCTTCACTCTGAACCGTGGAGAATTTGTGTTAGTCAGGAACAGTGCCTTAGCCTGTCTGCTACATGAACCTACTACTAATAGCTGGTACAGGGAGAACTTACCTCATTGAAAAATGAGTAGCAATCCACAATAAAGGAGAATACAATCTACACAAAGTAACTACAAGGAAAATAAGGGAATAAAGGAGAAAAACAAATGGCAAGTAAGCACACACCAGAGAAATGTTGTCCCCAAGCAGAAAAAAGTGGAATAAAACATATTACCATGAAATGACATGGTATATAAACCAGAGAGCTCAAAGGAGAGTGATTAAATCTCATTAAAGTTATAATGAAACAACATAAAGGAATAAAATGTGACATAGTAGAGCTCTACTATCAGGAAGTAACAGGAAAGAAAAAAATAAACAATTATGAAAATGAACCAAATGTTGGAAGCAGCATAAAGGAGAACAGATACTGCTAAAAATACAGTGAGACACATGAAGAACAGGTCTGAGAAAAGCAAGGGAAACTAATGGAATAAACAAGTAATTTAAAAGAAATAGAAAAAAACTTGAAATCTATGTAAGATGGACAAAGGAGATCCAACATAAGCGCAAATGTTATTCCCAGAGAAGAGAACCAAGCAAGTGGAACAAAATATGCAAATATATAATTCAAGAAAACATTCTAGAGATTAAATAAAACTTGAATTTACAAGTTGAAAAAGTGCAACATCAGCCAGGAAAATCGCTAAAAGGATGATCAACATTGAGACACATCCTAGTAAAGTCACTGGACTTCAAGAATCTTTAGCACATCTAGGCAAATATAAGGGTGCCCTGAGATTACTCCATAGTACCCTTCAATGCCAGAAGACAATGAATCAGTGCCTACAAAGTCCTCAGAAGGAAAAAAGACCCCATGAAATGTTTAGGCAAGCAGGGTGCCTAGGCCATAAAATTTAAGGTAGCACTCACTCTCAGGTGCCAGGAAATATTTTTAAAGACAATGAATATTTTCTTCTCCTCTTTACTCCCTTTTATTGGCTAGAACACAAGTGTTATGACTGGTGCTATACCAATCATTTTGGACCCTAGATGAAAGCTATAATATGTGTTGAGGATGGCAGAACAATAAAATGAAAGGAATCTAGACCACTAATGATTTATTGATTGTGAAGTGGCAAGTGCAGCCCCTCAACTGAATCCAAACTTCACAGAACAAATCCCTTTTTAAAAAGGATTTGTTCTGTAAAATTTGCATTCAGTCAAAAGGCCATACTCAAGGATCCAGAAGGCCACATATGGCCCCACGGTCATAGGTTCCCCACCCCTGCGTGGCACATGTTTATGTGAGAGAGAGATAAACTTCTATCTAGTTTAAGAAACAAGTGTCTTTCACTTAGAATTGAACCTAATATTAATTAATACACTCATTTACTACAAGAAAGAAATTTTCAGAATGAGTCACAAACATACCAAATATATGTTAGAATTCTAAGATGGTCCCTATGATCTCCACCTTCCTCCGACCCCGTGTTTCTTCTCTGATTATGTTAGGTCACATGGAAAATGAGATTTTGCAGATGTAATTAAGGTTATTAATCAGTTCATTTTAAAATTAGGAGATTATCCAGGTGGGCCTAACCTAATTGCATGTGTCCTTAAAAGGCATAAAGGAGCTGGTGGTAAAGGAAAGGTCAGAGAGATTTAGAGAGTGGGAAGTATGCAATGCGAAAACGATTCACTGTTGCTGAGATAGAGGAGGCTGTGGGAAAAAAACCTGAGAGTTGTCTCTAGGAGATGAGAGTGGAACCTGGCCAACAGATAGCAATAAAATGGAGACCTTAGTCCTGTAACCACAAGGAAGTGAATTCTGCCAAGAACAGAAATGAGCTTGGACAAAGATCCTGAGTTCCAGATGAGAAGGCAACCTAATCTACACCTTCTTTCAGCCCTGCACAATTTCTTGCTATTGTCCCTATTTTCCAGGCTTTAAACTCTAAAGCCATCTTATCTTTTACTATTGTCTCTTTTTTATCAGGCTCTAAACCTTAAAGATTCATCCTTTGTATCTACTAAGTTTTATGTATTATACTTTTGAAATCCCAGCCATACTCATTCCCACTCTTCTCTCTACCATAAACCTAGTCCAGGCCTCTATCATCTAATGACTGAGTGATTGTAACAGTGTCATACTGAGCTTCCCTAACACACATTCTCTCCCTCTTTTATTCCATGGCCTATTTTGTATTCAAACTTATGTTGTTTAATTCTACTTCCATGGCATCATTTCTTTATTCTAAAACCCTCTTTAACTTTCTAATGTCCCATATAATGAGTTTGAATATCCTTTCCAGGCATTTGAAATAATCTATAATCTGACGACTCATAATCTGTCCAACTTTATTTCCCCAATGTATAATTTCTAATATAGTCAGTTCTGTCTCTTCTTGACCTCACATGGGTTGTTCTACTGAGGATGGGCTTGAATCTTTTCTTTGCTTATCCAATACCTTCTTCAAAGTGTATCTCAGATATGAGATCATCAGGGGTCTCCTTGCTATCTATTCCAGCTCGCAGGTATCTCCTATTTTTACCTTTTGCAGTACTCCTATTATGTACTAACTCTAATTGTTTCCTAAACTATGATATCTATACTAACTTTCATTGTTCTTTTTACATGCATGTGTCTCAATGTATTTTGCTATCTGCCAACTCCTTGAGAACAAGAAGCATGCCTTGTACTTTTTTGACAGTCCTACAGTACTTAGCACGATGCTTTGTCTATTGTAGACACATTGATTTCAGACACTGAGGGTAGTTGGTAACATATTTGTTAGTCGAAAGGATTCTTATTGATGCTTGTTGAAATCAGATAATAACTGCCTTATCTGCCTATTCTGTAAATACATATCTTTAATGAACTGTTACCAAACTAAATGCAATATATGAGCTGTACTGTCAGGCCCCTGTTTTGTTTGGTTTTTCTCTCCATTCCCCACTTGTTTCTATATCAATCCGATTGGAAACTGATAGTTTCACTTCTGTTTTTGCCGAATTAATTTTGAATACATTTCTGCAACATTTCCATATGCTGGGATTAATAGGTGGTGATGGTTTTTACTTGAACTGAGTTGATAAAGTAATAGGAAGTTAGTGAAGGCTACTGTGAGAAGATGGATAACTTTTCAAGTAAATTATGCTTTTCCTTGTGATTGCTAGCAAGTCTCGTTCTCCCTACAATATATGTCTTGTCTTTTTCTTTATTTTCTTGTGTATATGTGTGTATATGCATTAGTATGTGTATATGCACTGGTATGTATATCAGTTATTATGCTTTCAGTTGTGAGTGACTGATAACCAATTCAATTTGGCCTAAAGAAAAGATCAATGTTTGACTTATATAAAAAGTCGAGGTGTATATTTGGCTTCAAGAATAGCTTGATCAAGGCTGTATGTCACCATTTGTGACATTTATCTCATTTATCTTTGTCTTTTGGCTCAGCTCTGCATGTATTAAACAAATTTTCACAAAACAAAGCTTATGCTTACTACATGCCATGCACTGTGATAGCCTATTCTATTATATTTTAAGCTAGTTTATCCTAATCTGTTCTGTTCTACTCTATTTTACCCTACTCTATACTACCCTATTATATTCTATTTTATTGTTTTAAGCATGCCATACATGAGCCAATACATTGATTTCACAATCCACTACTGGATCACTACCTAAAGTTTCAAAAACACCATCCAGAAATATCCTTCCTTATCTTTGTGAGGTGATGGCTAAAGAATGATCTTTTATTGTCTGATACCTATTCAAATTCTGTTAGCTAATGGGAAGCTTCTATATTGACACCTCTGTTCTTAAACTACTGACCTTTAGAAGCAAAAGACTAATTATTGGTATAGTCCATCACCTTAGAAACAGCTAGAATAATTGTACTTTGTATATTATCCCCTTCTCTTGAGAATTAACTTTCCTGTTATGACCCATAATATTTTTTGTATCAGGAATCTAATATTTACCACTTAAATATAAGGCATGTTAAGGCATTTGAGGCATTTTAATCTAATATTTTACCTAATATTTTTATCTAATATTTTAAGATATTTTAATCTCTATATACCACTTAAATGTAAGGCATTTTTAAGGCATCTTTTAAAATACAGAGGACCTCTTGTGGGTCTTTCCCTCTGTATTTTAAAGTATGCCTTAAGGTAACAAAGTTTCTCTGGAATGACAAGTCCAAAGAAACCGTAAACAAAATGTTCTCTGTGAAAGGTGGTTGAATAACCTAAAAGACTGTTCAGACTCATTTCTCATATGATCTGCTTTACTAAATTTGGCTTTAACAGCTTAGGTTCTAGAAGGAAGGATAATTGGCAGTCAGAATTGAAATGAAAGTGAATAAAATGTGTCTATAGCACACAATATTATAATATCATATATAATGATGACCTATTTAAACAAACAAAAAAAAAAACCCTTAAACTCCCACCACCTTACACAACACCCCTTCACAGTTCCTAAATAGAAGGACACTCTCACTCTCTTCCTATGATGACTTCATTGCTGACTTTCCTCCTTTCTCCCTTCCCACACTTCTCCCCAAACACACAAGCTGGAAAAACTCCTCCAAAGTACCTCTCTACCTCCTATACACAAATATTCATTTTCCCTTGTCATTATTATTCTCCTCCCACAGTCTTCCTTTCCCTTTTGTACTTGTGGCTGCCATTTCCAGAAGAATCCAAAATTTACGATTGACAGGAAACACAATCTGAATTAGAGGGAGGGGCAGAAACTTCAATTTCCCTTTTTTCCTCTTCACCTGTCACCCTCCACTTTCAGAGAACTTAATTTGATATTGCAAAATAAAGATTGAGAGGTAACCACACACAATGAAGGGCTCAAGAAAGTAAAGATAGTAGATCCTCTATTGTCCACTGCCTCTTATTTTATTTATTCAAACTCTACATTTTTGCAAGTGTATATTTCCAACATGGTTCATCATAAAAGCTCCATCAAGCATTCAATTTTAGTCTTTTTGTGTGGAATTATCATTGCTGTGGGTGGAGAATTTCACACAAAGCAGTGCATTTAAGTCATGCTTGATAATGGCTCAGAAAGATGGTTTCATATATATACTTTGTAAAAAGCAAGTAATTCCCAAATCAGGTAAGAAAAGACAGAAAAGTCATACATGAAAGTTTAGTATATGCTTCTATAGTTAGGGCTTATCCTGATTTCAATTAATAATTATGACTTATAAAGGTAAATACAAAAAAGTTTGGATCAAGTTGTCAAATCCAAAATATATTAAAATATTGCAGGACTGTGAAATAGCAAATACACTCTCACTTATTCATAGGCACTAATAACTTTAAGCCAGAACATTTCAAAATAACAATAATGAAAATTACATAGGTAATAAGACTATAAACTGGACTTGAATTAATGATTTTGTTTTCTGTAGAGATATTGGCTAATATTCAGTCTTCAAGTAAAAAATATTCTTTACATGTTCATTTGCAAAAAAGACTATTTTTAATCCAATTCAATTTTACATTTTTCTATTATCCTACCAGGCAGAGTTTAATGCAGTATAGCTGGACTCGTGTTATCTTTTATTGAATAAGTTTATCCAACTTGCCCAGAGTTAATACATTTTACTATTTTGGAAATTCTTATTTAAACTTAAATGTTTGCCACTATTTTGCCTAACAACAGTTTAGAGTATCTATTTAGTTAAAGTACATCTTTAGATTTTGAGATTCCTTCCCCAAATAGTATTTATGAAACATATTTTCTGTTGTTCTGTTGCAGTAGGCTTTTTATAATTGGCATTTTAATGTTTCTTGGACCATGAGAATGATACTACATGTGCTAGACTTTTATACTCATTCTTATTTTTGGTTTGGACTTATAAATCTACTTTTCTGTTAGGAAAAACATCTATCTGAAACAATCTGCCTCTATTTTCTGACAGATAACTCATCTGAAACCAACTCATCTGAACCTAACTTCATAGTTCCTTGACCTCTTTCAGGCCAATGATCATTGCCTTCACGCCACTTCCACAACTCACTTCCACTTCTCTCCCTCCTTTACTATCAGTAAATCACCTCTGGTCTCATCAAAGCCCTCAAACCTTCTTAGCTACCTATCTACCCTTCAGACCCTTTTTCATACTTTCTTTCTTACTAACATTATTTCAACCATGAACTCATGAACACCCTTATGTTGCACCATCTTGCCAGTCTTCAGCCATGGATCAATTTCACTTGATGTTTTCTTTCTTTTTTCTCCCATTATGCTAATCACTGCCAAATAAAATCACACACATGATTGATTGGTGCCATTGCAATTCATAATATCCAACTTTAGCCAAGCTCTTAAGACTGCCCACCTTTCCTTCTATTTTTGTTCTTCAGTCAGCTCCCTTTCTAGTTCTCCATTCTTACGCCATTCTCTTTGAATTACTTATTCCACCCACACCTTCACAGACAGCAGAAATGTTGCTTCCTACCTCATAGAGAAAATAGAAGCCATCAATCATGAAGTTCTCTCAACTCCCTGCCACCTTACCTTCAACATACCTGTATTTATACTTAGTCTTACCACAGGTTTCACAGTCAAAAGTGTCCTTCCCGCATTTCAACATCAATTCTCATTCTGTGTTTTTGATATAATGACCTCCCCACCTCCTCTGAAGCTTACACCTTTTGTGCCCTCTCACTTGCATTATTAATCTCTCTATTGCTTTGTAAATACTTCCTCCTTTACCATTCAGTCCTCAGACTTCATGGATTGCTCCTTAATTTTTTCAGGTCTTTACTCAAATATGACTTATTCTGTGAGACCTTCCCTGACCACGCTATCTAAAATCACAACCTCAGATACCCTATCCACATATTTACTCCCTGTACTCCTTTCTTGCTTTAATTTTCTTTTTTGTCCAGTTCTTAGTTCACAAGTTTATTATTAAAAACACTGCAGTGCTCTTGTGCAGTAACATCATCTTACATCTGTTCAAAACAACTCACCAGGTTCTGACAATAACAAAAAACAACATGGGGCTGAGATTTGAGAAGGGAATAAACTGAGCGCAGTTAATTTTCTCTTTAGCCCTTGTCACTATTAACATGTTTTGACTTATATGTCTTATTAATTATGTGCTTTCCCTACTGGAATATAACTCCATAGGGCAGGGATTTTGGTCTGAATCTTTATCAACTAAAACAAGATTTGGCACATAGTAGGAGCGAAATAGGTATTTATTGAATAAAATAATAAACTATAATTTTACTTCTATTTCTATTACTTTATTCCAGTCCTAAAGATCATCATTGACATTATGGCTAAATCTAGTCCTCGTTTTAGTTTCCATCCTACTTTCAGTAGAAGTTAGTGATTGTTTTCAATTGTTCCCTTAAAAATTTAATTGTTCCCTTAAAAAAATGAGGCCACATGCAGTGGGCTCGCCCTTATAATTCTAGCATTTTGGGAGGCCAAGGTGGGAGGATCACTTGAGCTCAGTAGTTCAAGACTAGCCTGGGCAACATAGTGAGACTCTATCTTTACAAAAACTTTTTTAAAAATTAGCCGGACACCTATATTCCTAGCTACTTGGGAGGCTAAGGCATGAGGATCCCTTGAGCCCAGGAGTTTGAGGGTGCAGCAAGCTGTGATCACACCACCGCACTCCAGCCTAGGCAACAGAGCAAGACCCCATCTTAAAAAATATATATATTTATCTGGGTTTTCCAATCTTATTAGACTCCTTCACTGATGTCTCTTCATCATTCCACCCATTAAAGGTACTAGTGTTCTCCAGGTGTCTGTTCTTAGACCTTTCCTTTTTTATACTCTTTTTCTGAGGAATATCATCCATATCTGTTAAACACTGCCAGTGGCTTCCCAGTCTAGATCTCTAGTTCCTACTTTCCTCCAGAACTATTTCTAACCACCTGCTGGGCATCTACTGGATGATCCACATGTTCAAACTCACCACGATCACCACCAATTTATTATCTTCCCTTCTTAGCAAATGTATTGTTTTAATTAATGGCATCAGCATCTATTCAGCCTCCCAAGATACATACATTTTGAATTTATCCCGGGCTCCTTCTTCTCCCTCACCTCCAATTCTGCTCTCCAAGTTCCAATAACTCTACTTTCTAAATCCATTTCAAACATATCTCTGTTTCTCCGTCTCCACCACCTCTGCCTTACCTCTAGTCCTCATAATTTGTGATGTGTCATGTAGCAGAAGTCAGCTACCTGATTTTTTTACCTTTAGGCCCACCCAAATCCAATCGAGCATTTACACTGTCACCAAAAACACCTTAATCAATGCAAATCTTTCCATAGTAGTCCCCTTTTGAAACTTTCAGTGAATACCATGGTATAAACTCTTATACTCCATAAAGTCTGCCCTCACCTGCCTTTCTAACTTCTTAAACTCTATAGGTATATTCATTTGTTCACTTTTTCTCCAAGTACATCATGCATTTTCTCAACTCTAAGCATACAGTTCCTTTTAGGTAGAATGTCAACTTCTTTCCTCTCCATCTGGCAAACTTCTAAGCACTATTCAGTAGCCAGTTCAGATACCAGCTTCTCTGCAGACCTTCCCCAAGTCTAACAAAGTAAGTCACCTTGCTCTTAGATCTTAGAGCATTTTGTATTATGCAGCTCTATTGAAAAACATATTTACATTGTGCTTTAAAAATTTGTTGTTTGTCTTTGTCACTGGACTATGAACTCCCAGCCTCCAAGTGATTAAGGTGGTTTAGGTGAGGAGATAGAACATATACTTAAAAGAGTACCTAGTGGGAGGTATGACACAATGATCATCATATGATGGAAATGAACTAAGAATAGAGAAATGGAAGCAATAAGTATTGCTTCATAGGGTTGGATCATCAGGGAAAGCTGCACAGAGAATGTGGCTTTTGAAGGTTGATTGAGTTTTGGATAAATCAAGAGGCAAGGACCCAGGGTTTTAATTGAGGATTATTCTCTGATCCAGTATGAGCCAATATGAGAAGATAGCACTAAAACATAAAGCTGAAACAGAAAAGTGAGATGTGTATTGGGACAGGGAGATTTGAACTTGATTTTTGTTTGCCTGAATGTCATGAATTTACTATTTATTGTGTTGTGTTTTTATGTGCATCTACACGTGCATGCCCCTTAGATATTGTCCTTTTCTACCCATTCTTACCCTAAAATGACCAGGTCTAAACTGAATGTTTTCTGAAGTCCCCAGAGAATTTTCCAGATTAATCCTCTTGTATTATCTATAATATTATTCAAAGGAGTGCTCCTGGAGTCCTTTGAATAAAGGATAGATAAGGGATGTACATGCATAGGATTATGCCCAACATACAGAAAATGATTTATAATGTTCAAGATTCTCCTTTTGACCTCAGTGTCTGATCTCAGGGGCCAACTTAGACATTTTACTGATTCAGATGGGAAATCAGAAAGAAGAGAGGAGGTCATAAATGGGATAAAATTTGGATCACATAGATCATTTAGTTGATGTGGCAACAGTTTTCCATTGATAAAGTAAAGAGGCAAAAAAAAAAAAAACCAGCAGTGCATATAGTTCTGCAGTTTGAATTAGCAAATTGTAGCTATGGCATTGGAAGTCCTTCTTGCTCTATGACTGTCTCTTTATGCAGAAGTTTAAGTTAATTAAACTTGGCTCTCCTAGTGGTTGAATGCCAATTCTAAATGCCTGTGGTAAGAAAAATCACAACCTATAAAATCAGTCAAAATGTACATTCTGTAAGAGTCGTCGCAATTGATAGTGATATTTCCTAACATCCTTTCATCCTAGTATTCTTGCTTTTTTTCTGTACTGTTTTTTTTTCTAATTATTATCTGTTGAGATTAGTGGTTTTCCCTTTGTTTTCTGGCATGGCACATTGTACAGATGCATTGTGGTAGAAGTTTAATTTGTTCATGATGACACTGTTTCTGCCTTTGCCCATGGGAAAAATAAAATTGAGTCATTCTTCCTCTGGCCTTCTTCAGCTACATATCCTGTCAGTATGATGTTTATCTCAACTTGCCTATTGATGATTACATTGATTGTGTCGTATTCTAGTATGCAGCTCTGTGCTTCTGGGTTTTTAGATTTGTAGAGTTTACTTCCTTTAAAAGAAAGCCCATTTGAACTTAAAAAGTCACTGATCTCCTGATACTAAGGAACAGACCTGCCCCTGACATGGATTATCAGCCACTACTGTATTTGGGTATAACTCAAAGAGGAAATTATGTGAATGGCAGAATATATTAATATAAAGCTGTGTGATAATGAGCCACATTGTAGCCGGGCTCGAGGGTAATAACTCTTAACTAAGTTTTTATTTTAAAACACTGAAAATGAGTGCTGGAAAATGTAATAGATTTGGGGGAAGAGAGGTAGAATTAGATCTACTCCCTTTTTAAAGTATTTTCTGAAAGGGAAGTAGGATTTTAAATATTGGGTTATTTGTTGATTTTTCATTTTTTATATCCTGTTAAACACAGGCTTTGGGTATGAATCCTGACATGGCTATCTAGTAGTTTTGCCACCTCGGGCAAATTTCATCACCTCTTTGAGCCACAACACCCTTCATCTATGGCTATGTCACAAGAGTAGTGTGAGGATTGTGTGAGATAAGGGATGTAAATGCATAGGATAGTGCCTAACATATAGAAAGTGATTTATAAAGTTCAATTTTCTGCATTTCTTAGTGGTTTTGCATGAGGGAGTCAGTAAACAAAATAGCTGATTGAGTGCTTTCTTGTCTTCCACAAGAGATGATGGTTAGTATGACATCAGACAGATTATTAAAACAAGGTAATTGTATTAGTATTTTATTGATATGTAACAAATTATAACAAACTTAAGGACTTAAAACAACAAACATTTATTATTTCACAGTGGCTATGTGCCACAGATCTGGACACACCCAACTGGATTCTCTGGACGGGGTCTCACCAGGCTGAAATCATGATGCCAGCTGGGACTGAGATATCATCTGATGATCCTCTTTTGTTGGAAGAATTTGATTCCTTTGACTGTAGGATTTAAGGTCCCATTTTCTTGCTGGCTGTCAGCCAGGGGTCGCTCTGAACTACTAGAGGCTGGTCCCTAGTCTTTGCCACATGGCCCCCTCCTTAGGTGTATTCACAGCATGGCAGCTTCTTCTAAGCCAGCATCAGAGAGAGGGAGGAAGGTAAAGGGAAGAGAGAGACAGAGAAAGAAAGAGAGAGATTTATTTTACTACATGCTAATAAAATGAGTCTTATATGTATATGTGGTAATATACTTATGAGAGGGAGTGATATTCTATCACCTTTGCCATATTCTGTTGGTTAGAGTCAAGTCACAGGTTGCACTCACACTCAAAGGGAGGAGATTGTATAATGGCATAAACATGGGGGCCATCCTAGGGTCTACATGCCACAGTACTCAAAGAAATAATAGATTACTCACTGGCCTAAGACCTAAGAGAAATAACAGGTAGTATCCCTTGATAATAGTTTAAGATGGCTAATGAGAACTAAATATCAAATACCTCACATTTCTTTTTCCTGAGTATATGACTTTTGAAACTAATGTTTTGGAGATTATTGCAGGAGCGTTTTACTTTTAAAAAAATAGTTACCTAAGTAGCACACAATTATACGTTTATTGTGAAAAAGAAAAATTAAATGATACAACAGCAGAAAATGAAAAAGTCCTTTATTCTTCCCCCTCACCCTGTACCAACCCATTCCCCTATCCAGAGGTGCTTAATGATAATAGTTCAGTACTTATTATTCTGTAATATTTTTAAAACATAAATGGGATCATGCTATATGTATTGTTCTATAACTTCCTTTATTCTTTTTCTAACAATGCTCCTTGGAAATCTGTTCTTATTTCTCAGTTCTTTCTCTGTGACTGACTTGTGTAACTTATAGGTGTTGTCTTCAAGCTCTGAGATTCATTCTTCTTCTTGATCTAGCCTGTTCTTAAGGCTTTCCACTGTGTTTTGTACTTCTTTTGATGGATTTTTCATTTCCAGAATTTCTGTTTGATTTTTTTTTAATAATTCAGATTTTCTTAGTGAATTTTTCATTCATTCCCTGCATTGTTTTTGTGGTTTCTTTGTGTTGGTTTTCTATTTTGTCTTGTATTTCATTGAGCTTCTACACTAATCCATATTTTAAATTCTTCATCTGTCATTTAAATCTTTTTGTTTTGGTTGGTATCCATTGGTAAGGAGTTGTGTTTTCTTTTTTGTTTTTTTTTTTTTTTGCAGGTGTCCTTTCACTCTGATTTTTCATGTTTCTAGAGTTTTTTCACTGATTCCTTCTCATCTGGCCTCTTGATCTAGACCTGCGGGTGCTGGCCTGGCACACAGGCCTGTCTCTGGGACCCCAAGGATTGATCCCTGAGCATGCCAGGGAGAGGGGTGCTGATCCTGGTTGCTAATGGGGTGTTCTAGCAAGCTTGGTGTACCTCTCGTGTTACCTCTGACCTGCTGTCCTCACTTCCTCCCAACAGCGTGTAGTGAGTTAGGTCCCCAAACTTACTAAGTGATGGTGGGTAGTACTTGTGGGTAAGAATCAGCCAGTCCTTGTTTGCTTGAGTTGGGAGGTGCTATGCTTAGCCATTGGGTTTTCTTCTGTCATTGATTGAAGTTTGCGTGGAAGAGCTAGCTGCTGAGATGGTCTTTTGTGCCCGCGATAAGCTCTGGTCCCCTAGTTGGAGCATATGAATGCCCCAAGCTTTAGGAGGGACCCTGTAGCTCCCAGGGGTTTGCTTGATTTCTACTCCCCCTGAGGTGGGGGGAGAAGAGAGACAAATCGTGGCTAAATTGTGGGAGTTTGAAAGGCTGAAATTTGCTTTTCCAGCTACTATGGTAAGCTGCTGGTTGGAGGGTCAGAACAAGCTCTCCAAACCAGGAGGGCTGTTCACAGGGGAGGGCCCTAAATGCCTATATGCTAAGGCCCCAGGCTGGTATCTTTCTGTCCCTATCCAGTGGTGCAGTTTTTCTATGGGTAGGGATAAGCACTCCCCCAAATGGCCATTCCATGGACCCCCTCACACCCTGTAAAATTGAGTTAGTAAATTCTATAAAGGGCATTTGAATTGACCTCCCTGTCAGTAGGTGGCACTTGCTGGAAGGAATAAGCTGCAATGTTGTTTTGGTTTCCTGTGCCCAGCTCTAGTCCCTCAGGAGAAGCACTCAAATGCCCTGGGTGGTAGGTGGGGCTCTGGAACTTCAGGTGAGTCCTTATTCTGTGCCACAGCAGAGTGGGTGGGGGAGCGTGACTGGGTGGGGCTGGGTTGGGTGAGCTTGCCCTAAGGCTTTATAAAAGCTGGCAAGATAGCTGTTTTGGCAGTGGTCAAAAAGTCTGCTCCCAGCTTCTGGGCAAAGCTTCCAGGGAGGGGCTGAAGTGGCCCCATCCAAACAGAAAGTCTGCTTGTGGAGGAGGGGCCATCTATTTACAATCTGGCAGTCTGCAGCATGTCTCGCTCCTCTCTCCTCTCTTCTGTTGCACAGTCTTTCACTGGCATCTGCCATCAGGCAGGAGCTCAAGCCAGCCAAGCTCCCCAACAACTGTGCTGCAGGCCAGGAGGTTCCCCATCCAGGATCCTGGCCTTAGCTGAGAATGCAGCCCTCCCATGGGGGAAGAGGTGCCCCACGAGCATGCCGCAGCTAGGACCCACACTGTACTCTCCCTCCAGATCTGCCCATGCAGGTCCCCTTGCCTCCCAAGACCAAGAAGATCAATCCCTGACCACGCCAGGAGAAGCACACTGGTCCCATGTTGTCCACGGAGTGCCTGATCCAGATGGATGTCCCTCTGCCTTGGGTTGTGCCCCGCTCTGATGGAGCCACTGGACAAGCTGCACTAGGGAGGGCCAGCAAGCAAGGAGCTCACAGACCGAGCACTCCTCAGTACACTGCAGGACCCCAAGAGGAAAGGCCTGAGCCCCACTCTCTGTGGAAGCCTTGGGGTGATGGCTCAATTGTCTTTCAAGGCAGCCATTGGTGGGGGAGGGGAAGGGGAGGAAAAGAATCAGTATGAAGGCATGCTAGCACTCTGGTTTTCTCTGACCCTCTCTCTGGAAGGCAGTCCACCGAGAATGTCCAGGCTCTGGAGTCACGCAGGTCACCTGGGACCCACTGGATTCCTGTGGCTCCTGTAGTTTGGGCTGGAGTTGAGAAATGTCTGTGTGGGAACAAGCAAGATGAAACCTGAGGATTTGAAGCTCCCTGGGGAGGGCAAAGGCGCATGGTGTGTAGGGAAGCAAAGTGGCGCCTGCTGTCCCAGCTCAGTTGTGTGGGGTGGGAAGTGCCCCAGAGGGGCTGAGAGCCTGGTGCTCTGTCCATAAGAAGCTCCCAGCTCACTGGTAGCAGCAGCCTCTGGGCTCATGTGGGCAGAAAGTCTCTCCAGCAGCTTGGGAACCCACCGTCTGTCAGAGATGCAAGGGAGGGAGTAACAAACTCCTCCACCTACACTTCTCGCTGGACTGCAAGCCTCTCGGGGGTTGATCTCTGCCGATACCTTGCTCCTTCTAGTTCTGCTCTCCATCATCTTCCCATGGAGTCTCCAGAAGGTTCTGGTACCCTTACTTCAAACCCAGGTCCAATCTATGTTTGTTCAGTTTTTCTCTTTCATCTAAATCTTATCCTTTTTACTTAGACACTCTGGAAGCTGATGTCTCTGGTCAGCCATCTTGTCACTCTCCTTGTCTCAGAGTTCCAATTTTTTACTCCTACGAGCAACACTACAATGAACTGTGTGTACGTACATATTTATGCACCTGTGGGAGTTATCCTATTAGGACTAGATTCCCTAGAAGTAGAATTGATGGGTCAAAGTGTTTAGATTTAATATTATAATAGGAAAATAAATATTTAAGTACTGCTAAAAAGACTATAGACATTTACAATTCTAGCAACAGTGTGTATGTGAGAGTGCTCATTTTTTCCCCCCACATTAAGGTCTTTCCCAAAATCAGGAATTTGTTACTCTTAGCCACCTGATAGAGGGCGCAGTAGAGGTCAGCAAGTATGGGGATGAGTAAGCGTGAGAGAGCACTGGAAACTATGGGCAGGGGCAGTTTCCATTTGGCTGGCCACAGAAAATGTAGGTACACTAATAGTTTTTGAAAACTGCTTTCAAGGCGGCATTATATAAAGGGATGCCATTTCTCATGGTATAATTAGAGTATTCATTCGAATTCAGCCCACATTATGTACACATACCTACATATATGAAAATAGCTCATTTAGAGAGTGAACATTTTGGATATGTAAAAAATACCATAGAATGTTGATAATGCATGTTATTAACTCAACAGCTCTAAAAGTCCTTCTTCAAAGCCATTTCCAAATCACCCATGATTACACGATAAGAGACCTCTTAAAACAAGTAAAATAGTTCTGTAGGTTATCTATCAGAGTGCTAAAAAGCCTGCTGAGAGCTATCATGTAAAAATGTCACAATTCGAACCCCCAAAAAAGAAATACAATTACCTTGATAATATATAATAATGCCAAAGGATATTTTGTAGAATGCTATTGCTGGGGCTGTATGGAGATTTTTCAATTTGCTGATTACAAAGCCTACTCCGAATCTCAAGGCTTATTCCTAACCATTCTGATTTGTTGATACCTGTACTTCTTGTTCAGTCTTCTGAAAGTAATTATGAATGCTGCAGAAATACTCAATTTTATTCAATTTCTGACAGCTACATTCTAACTATTCTCATTTAGTTTTTCTCTTTTGTATGAGAATATATAGGAAGAAGACAACAAGCAAATAAACCTTACTCCATGCTTTCTGTTTTGCACACACACAATTTCAATTAATTATGGCTACAATTTGTGGATCGATCATGTAAAGTGGTAATCTTGGCTTAGACCAATTGGTTTAATCACCCTGAATTACATGTCCAATATAGAAGTTACAGACACACTACACTGCCAACATTGAAAGTTGCTGATTACAAAACAACATCCAATGAATAGTGTTTTGAAAGATTTTAAGGTATTTTGTACAAAAGCAATTTTTTAAGAAATGATTTATACCACTTCTTAAGTTTAGAAATAAATTATTTCAAATATTTTCTAATACCCCAAAATATGTTAGAGTGAAGCCTTAGTTTTGTACTAGACTCAAAAGAAAAACAGTCTATTTGTTCAGTAAATGCTGCTTACCATAGCTCACTCTTTGTGATTGACAATACATACAAACATATTAAAGGTTCTGAGAAGTCCTCTAATAAAGAAACCTGTACAGATGTGTTCAACAGGAAGTTCCCTAAATTTATTTTTATTGAGACCTCTTTCTCTTAAAACACTCAGTAGCATTCCCAAACATCAAGAAATGCTGATTTAAGAGATACCATTCCTAGCATTAGCATTATTTAGCTATAAAATATTTATTTGAATGTTTACCATGCTAATTCTACATCATTCCTTTTGATTCATTTGATGAAATTTTTAATTTCAAATTACAAAGATATCTCAAAAATATTAAAAGAATATACTTGGCTGACAAATTGATGGCAGCTTTATTTATAAAATTCATCATAGAGGGCTTATTAATTGAGACTGGAATTAGCTGTGTAGTGGGGAAGAAGATAATTCTGGATAACCAGACCTCTCTTTTCAAAAGATTATTTGATTCATGTTTAATAAAAAACGCAGCCCTCAGAAGATGGCATTTGATAAACCCTCTTCTTTGAATTAATTTATTTTTCCTGTTATCATTGTTAACTTTGCTTGTGAAAGATAATCTAAGGGCACCTCAGGAATTAGATAAAGAAGGACTGCTGGGTCACCTTCATCCAGGTGATGAACTGATAACTGTGATTGAAAATTGTAGTCAACTTAAAACAAAACAAAATAAAAAAGAAAATTACTGTCAAATGGAAGTGTCGTTTTGGAAGCTGAACCCTTATAAATTGTGTTGACGGGGAACCTGCACCTGAGCCACAGTGAATCACTTCACTTGGATTATATTTAATGGCAATTGGAAATATCCTTGTTCCTTATGCTTTTATTGTATGGCACTTTTTTTGCGGTTCAGCTCAGAAAGTCAAGTTTATTGGGAAATAAATTTTCAGTGTTTCATATGTTGTCTTTAAAGAAACAGTGGTCACCACCTGCCGCTTGACACCCACCGATGTCGTTTTTCTTCCCAATCAAAAAAAGCAGGTCAGCAATTTCCTAGCAGGACAAAAGTACTAAAGGTTACTTTTTTCCCTGCATTGTATCATGAGAAAGGCTTATACCTAGTATGATGTGGAGCATATATCTTCCTAACCTCCCTCGAACTACCCTAATCCCCCCAAGAAGAAAAAAAGTACTTATGCTATTGTCACAGGCCTGAAATTCCATACCACCCTCTTCTTTTGATCTGAATAAATTAGATATATTTTCTGTGAAGGCTACAATTTGGCCAAGTGTATATTCATGTAAAATTTTATTACTTCTAAGTCTTTCTATAATCTCTTTCTGGTACCTCGGACATTCTACTCTCCTCCCACCCCTCATCCACTTACCCCTATCCTTCCTAGCCTTCCAGATTCCTGTGCAATATCTAAACTTAGATTCCACTTTCTCCAGGATGCTTACGTACCCTCTTCCATACATGCCAATCACATTCTGTAATTTCCCCACCTTATCAAAAAAAGGGGAAGGAGGTTAAGTCTGGTGTGTTGTCCTTGCTTCACTCTAGGGTCCCATGTCTATCTTGTAATCCTTAATTACTCAGGGTGTTCAAGGCAAAGTTAGTCTCTCTAGGTTACTTGAGTCAGAAGAAGACCAAACAAGGGACTTATGTGATGCTTTGCATACAGGACCTTAATGCAGCTTTTTGTTCACAGAAAATAATGTTACTATACATTATATATTGCAGATCTTCTGCAAATTCACACAAACTAAAAGCCAAAGTAGTTTTCTTAGGTGCTGTAAGATCTTGTTCCTCAAAGAGTGGTCCACAGACTAGCAGTACATGTATCATCTGAGACCTTGTTAGCAATACAAAATCTAGGGCCCACCTAAGACTTACTGAATCAGAGTCTGGATTTTAACAAGAGACCCAGATGATTTGTGTGCACATTAAAGTTTGAGAAGCAGTGGCTCAGGAAAAATGCTGGCAGTGTGCTAGATGTGTGCCTTAGCTAAAAGCAGAAAATGTTGAAAGGGAATTACCTTGTATTTGATTGGTATAGTATTACTCTTTTAGAACCTCAGGTCGAAAATTAACCTATGTGCTGTTTTTGAAAATAAGAAAATATGTAATTTTTAAATTTTAGAATAATTAAAGGTGTTTCTTTTATTTTTACCCCACCCTCTCCAATGATGCAGTGATTCTCTGATAGTAACAGGCCTATTAGTCACTGGGGTGTTTTGTATACATGCAGATTTCTGGGCCACAGCCCCAGAGATTCCATATTATGTGGCCCATGATGGGTCTATGAATCTGCAGATTTAACAAGCCACATAGGTGATTCTGATGCAGGTGGTCCATGGATCTCATTTTTAGAAACAATGGGGGGGGTCAGAAGCAATAGGGAGAGAGAATACAATATAAATATAATAAAATAAATACCATCTGCATCAATTCAAGATACTTCCCTAAAAAATATGACACCATTTGGCAGATAGTCTATTTTCAGAGGACCAGATGAAGAATATATTTTACCTTCAGCACAACTTTTATTCATGTTTGCCAAAGTTTCACAATCAGTGACATATTATTTTTCAACATGAAATATTAGTTCTATGGAAGGGCCTGTGGTTAAAAGCCTTAGCTCTCATTAGCTATCAGAGCACATATCGTCTTTTACTGGAAGCACTCAAAACATAGCACAAAAATGATCACCCCTCCCCCTTCACTACTACCACCCCCATCAACCACACAGTCCATCAAGACCAAGAGACTGCTGCTGGGAGCACCAAAGTCAATGTTTCAGAAGGCAAACATTCCCTTAATAATCCAATGTAGTTCTGTAGACTGTAGTCCATGCATTTCTAAGAACTTGAGAATGACTTGGGTCCACCATGTGCCTATTTGCCTGGCAACCAATTCTAGAATTAAGTAAGTAAATATATTGGAAATGATAACCTGGAATACACATTGACAATAGTTTGTGTACTATAAATAGCAAAATATTTTTTTTTATTTTTATGTCCTTGAAAATTGCTTTCTACTTGGCTAAAAGATCCACTGCTATAAACTCTACAAGACAGCTGTAAAGGAGAGGCTTTGCCTGTGTCCAAGTAAGATTCCACAGAGCACTGAACTAGAAAAGATAAGTCTCTTAGATAAACTGTGCACCTAGAGAGGAAGGTGAGGAGAGCCACTCGTGCATAATGTGGTTCCCCTGTGAACAGAACAAGGAAGCCGGGAAGTCGATGAAGGTCTTGATTCCATTCTGGCTGCTAATGGTCATGAATCATTGAATGCATCTGTTCCTTGCATTCCTAAGGCATCCCAGGAGAGGAACATAAAATGTAAAACCTCAAGGAAGCTAAACAACAACACAAAATGAAGAAAACACACTAAAGAAAGTAGGCATCTCAGTGAATGGTGCTACAAGCACCATGTGGTACTGCTCAGGAGGTAGGGAAGCCCAGCTGAGATCTGCATCATGACTTTTATGGATTTATAAAGAAGAAATGAAGTTTAGACCCCTTCTTTAAAACAAGAGCAGTTTTTTCTGGAAAAAAGTGCCAAAAATATCTTAATTTCCTTTCAGTGGGCTGTTGCAGTATTTTATGAAATATGTGAAAAATAAATGTGTTAGCTTCCACTCAGATGTACGCATTAAATTCAAATTAGCTGAAAAACCACTAAGGAGAATCTGTGAGATGAGAAGCAGATCTATGAAATGGGGGAGGTGATGAAAGGGGTAGGGGAAGTCGGGAGGCAACAGGAATCAGCTGTGGTTAATATACTCCTAAGCTCTGAATGAAGAGGCAAACAGCACATTCTTAGACTCTCAAGTACTGAAAGTGTTGCAAATAGTAGTGAGAACAAGGTAATCCAAATGAACAGAATGCTTGGCAAAGCTGCTCAGGAAGTTAATGGAGGTGACATAGGTCTGGAAAAGTAGACAATAATGCCTCTTGGACAAAAACAGTATCTCATTTTGAGGAAAACAATGTTTAAAGGGAACAAATTTTACTTGCTTATTACAGGTTCGCTGTTGGTTATCTAATTTTAATATGGCTGGGATGCCAGTAGGAATACCCAGTATGTGATCACTTGTTACAGCTTGCATTCAAGCTTGGACAAGGCCAAAACAATACTCTGAATGACATTGTAACTGCATTTAAGGCTTCCACTACTATGAGTGTGTTCATACTTAATGAAAGGACCTGAGGTTTGAAAGAAGAGGTGGGACTGTGCAGGAAATATCATCATTTGATCCAAGGGACCTTGAATGGAATGACTAACAGTAATCATGTCAAGGAATTCTGTGCAGTTTGATGGACTCAAAGAAAGACTATTTAGTTTCTTTTTTCAGAAACATAGCCCCTTATACTCTGACCTTTGGACTAGAAATCTTTGGTAATTAGCCTGAAGAACCAGTGTGCTATGGATTGAATTGTGTCTCTCCCAAAATTCATATGTTAGATCCCTAATCCTCAATGTGATAGTGTTTGGAGATGGGGGGTTTGGGAGGTGATTAGGTTTAAATGAGGTCATGAGGGTAGGGCCCTCGTGATGAAATTAGTGCCCTTATAGAAAGAGACACCACGGAGGTTGCTCTCTCTCTTTCCACCATGTGAAGACACAGTAAAAAAGTGGCCATCTGTAAGCCAGGAAGAGAGACTTTACCAGGAACTTAACCATGCTGATACCCTGACCTCAGACTTCCAGCCTCCAAAAATGTGAGAAAATAAGTGTCCGTTGGTTAAGCCACCCAGTCTATGGTGTTTTGTTATGGCAGCCCACTAAGACACAGTGTAATTGTCCTTCAACTTCCAACTTGGTTTTCTTTTCATAGAGTATCAGCAAAGTAATCTGGTGCTTTTGAGTTAAGATGGTTAACATTCACACATGACCTTGATTATTTCAAGCCCATGAGTTTATCTGATTTCTCCAGTCATTTAGCAGAGCCCTGAGGAATTTTGTCAGGCCTCAGGGGTTTCCACTTGTTCATTTTTCATTTCATAAATATTGAACACATACTTTGCAACAGAAGTTACACTAGACATTGGGTCATGGTAATATGAAGTTCTAGGCAGTAGACCAAGAGCACAGAAAGCCCGAGAGGTAATGAGGAAAAAATATCAGAAGAGACATAAAAAAGTGAAGGGAAGTGAAGGGAAACACTTACGTCATGATTTTTGTCTACACCCAGCTCTGATTGCAGTATAAGTATGAGATTAAATGCTGCAAACTTTGGAATATTTCTAGGGAATCAATTTGACTTTCTAGAGGCCAACTGTTCAATAACAAATTTAACTTGCTATTGAAAAACAGACCACAAAAAAACCAACCTAGGATGATTATGCATGAGAGACAAAGTGACTCAACATGTTCTCAATATGTCCTGTAGGCTTTGTTTAGAGATCTTCTGGAGTTTATATAATCACCAATAGGGCCTCTGTTTCTGTCAAAATGATGCTGGCATCACATACCTTCCTGTTCAGTAAGTGGACAGTGGTTTGAGAGCATCTGAGGTAATAAAGACATAGTGAGACTTGACCATAGGTAAAAGGACCAGTAGGTGGCATGTTGATTCCATGTCTATCGAATCTTTTCCAAATCCATTCCTTTTTTATTGTTTTTTATCATTCTCAGAAAGAAGCAGCCAGATTACTCACCTGCTACCCAAGATGGGTCACAACCTGTGCTGTGCATGCAGAGCTTTTGAGAACCCCCAGGTTACTGCGAATGGTGCAAAAGCAATTGTGCATGATTGGTACTCCTCTGTGCTGAGTTTTGTCCACTCTTTCCTAATAACAGGGAACACATGTTGCATGCCGAGGAAGTCTTTGCCTTTGCAGGAGTCCTTGCTTTCATTTACAGAATCCTAGCTCCCAAAATATTGTAGCTGGGTTTAGTTTTATATCTATTGCTTATCTGTTTGCTCCCCTGTTTTCTTTTCCTTTCTTTAACCAAAAGGACAAAAGATGTGTTTATCTAAGTGAGTGTGTTTTCCACTGAAGGAGAAAGGTATGGGGGGGGCGGAAATACTTTCTCCACTCAACTGAGGGTAACATTTAGAGACTGCTGACTCTTTTCTGACTATTTTTGTTGCCAGTCATTTTACTAAAAAGTACCTAGTTACATGACAAGATTTTACTCTTCTGAGCCCTCAGGTACAAACTTTCTGGCAGTAATTTTAGGCATAGAAATATCTTTTCCATGGTAACTATGTCCCTATTTTGATCAATAGCAAACTGTAAATCACCTTGAAATAAGCACAGCATATCATATTCTAACTTCATTCCTATTGTGCTAGAGAAATTGAACTGAAATATATAAGTAAAATGGCACATTCACTTTGCTGTAACATATTAATGCCTAAATAAAATTATAACATATATTATAAAATTATAATATCTATTATATATTGTAAAATTACATATATGGATATTTTTAGCTCTTCTTTGGTAAATTTCATTAGTATTGAGCACCTGGAGCTTCACTTGAGGTGGTCAATAGGCAGTCGGGTACTGATTAGCACATATTTTAAGCAGGATCTGATTAATCTAAGGAAAACACATCAGCAGCTTTTTGGAACATCAGGTGTTTCAGACATGTTGGGCCATGAGCATTTTCAGGATTCATGTTGTTTTTAAGCTGTATGGCAGGCTTTCTTTATGTTAGTCTTAAGCTGTTTCTAAAATTAGCTTTCTAACATAATGTGTACCCCAAATTTGTACTGACATACCTGAGCAGTCATTCTGGAAGTTAAATAAATGTTTCAATTTTTCCAGTGTTTCTGCCATGTTTATTACTAAATCTCATTGCAAATTGAATAGCTAATGCTTTGAACAAGGTAATGATTAATCTGGAAATATAATAAATACTTTACCATGATATTACGTTCTCAAAATATTCAATATGAACTAGATCAGTCTCCCAAGAGAATTTAGTTGATGAGAGAACCAAAAGAACTTATATAAGTGGTTTTTGCCTTTAAGGGAATCTCATGCTATAGGTTCCAATGACATCATTATTATAAGTTTATTGTGTAGCACCTTGCATTAATCTACTGGTGGGCATGTAAGAAAAAAAGTATATTTTTAAAGTAGTATCTGGTGGTTGATATTATTATCTTCATTTGAAAGATGGAAGAACAGAGGTCCAGAGAGGTCAAACCACATGTCCAACTTATAAGAAGTCATTGCCAGAGATTGAATTCTCAAGGCTCCAATCCTGTACTCTATCCACTCCTGTCACTCAGCTGTGAAGCCATCAAGGATTTACTATAAGCAGAACTAAAAACAGCAGGACCTCCTTCACTTGTGATGTACCAAAGAGATAAGGGCCAATCACTTGACAGAATGGATTGAAGCTGATTGCATCTGAAGGACATGGGCCAGATGATTTAAAAGGGCTTTTTTTGTGGTTGTTCATGCCTAAAATGACCATTGATGTACTTCACTTAGAAAAAATTCTGTACAGATGTTTCATTAATTTCCCTGTTCAGAATATGGTACCTTTTTATGACTAGCTGACAAACATTTTCATTGGATGAACAGAGCTAATGATGTCACTTCTGTCTAAGCAGCAACTTTCTATCACTCTTTTATACACTGAGCACTCCATTTTCTGTCCTTAGTCTTTTCTAAATACATACACACATAATCTTTTCTAAATACACACACACACAGAGAGAAACGTGCATAAACACATACCTTATTTTTCTGTATGAAACCTTTTAAACATATCAAAAAGTGCATAAAACATGACATTTATGTGCCCACAACCAATATTAAACTTTTATTAATATCTGGCCACATTTGCTTCACAGCACTTTCTCTTTAAAGAAACAAAATGTTAAAGACCTGGGTAAAGCTCCACCTCCCTTCTTTCCTTCCCAGAGTTAACCACTCTTCTGAAGTTGGATTTGGTTTGTATCATTCCATGCATGCTTTTCTAATTTTACTATATATGTAAGTACCCATCACTAAAAGTTACTAAAACTTGTCTTGCCTCTCAAATTTGCATAAATGTTGTACATGTTTTTCAAATTAATTTTTTCAATCAGCTTTGTTTTTGAAATTTTTTTCCATGTTGATACAGAAAGAACTAGACAATTTATTGCTGTGTGATATTCCATTGTATGAGTAAACCACAGTTTATTCATTACCTCTGCTGAAGGACATTGGAATTATTTTTTTTTACCACATGAACAGGGCTTCAATGAATTTCCTTATACATGTCTCCTGGTAAACACCTACAAGAGGTTCTCTCGGTTAGTGACCTAGAAGTGGAATATCTTCCACTAGTGGGTTTTTATCTTCAAATTTACTAGGAATTCCAGATTGCCTTCCAAAATAATTGTATCTATTTTCATTACTACCATATATATATATATATATATATATATATATAGCTATTCTTGTTTCCCTATATCCTCATTGACACTTGGTGTTATCAGACTTATTATTTTTTTCCAGTCTAATGGGTGTGAAATAGAAACTTGTGGTTCTAATTTATACTACCCTGCCCTGACTTACTGGTGGGGCTCAGTATCTTTTCATAGTTGTTGGCCATCGAGGTCTCTTCCTCTGTTAATTGGCTCATCTCATCCTTTTCTCATTTTTGTTTTGAGCAGTTTGTGTTTTTCTAATTGATTTGCAGGAATTCTTTATATATTCTAAATATTGATCTTTTGTCAGTTATATACATTGAAAATATCTTGTCTCACTCTGTTTCTTGTCCTTTCACTTTGCTTATCATTTTCTGATCTATTCCAATCTTTTTTATTTTATTTCAGTTTTCAAAATAAAAACAAATTATGGAAAACTTAGGTTTGTGTCCTGTTAATAGACAAAGTCATATACTTAATGTAATTACAACTGTGCGGTTCCTTTCTTCAATATAACTTCCAAACTTATTAAAAATCCAACCCAAATTCTAAAAATATCATGATTTTGCCATGATTACAGGGCAAAATAAGATTTATTTGTGATCAGACTGGTGTGGTACACATTTCTTTTCCTCTTGGTTTTCTTTCTGCTTCAGCAGAAAAGCTAATTGCTTATGCATTTCCCAGGCCCATCTGCCCAGTTGTGGGAAGAATCTCTCTCTCTAGCTAGAGGACTGTTCTTCACAAGTTTGACGAACTGGTATGCCTGGGGGACATGTCAGAAGTCTCTCTGCTCATGTTTTATCTTGTTTGATTTCATTTTCTTTAAGTGTAAGCAATGTATTTTCTATTTGCGAATAAGATTAGGGAGAATACTTTTACAATACACATCTGTAAAATGAAAAATGTTTGGCAATGCCTTTTTGGTTTTATATACCTAACTAGGCAGCAGTTAACATTCATCTCTGCAATGTTGCAAAACTCTTTCTACTTGTTTTTTTTTCCTGTTTAACCTATAATTAAAATAGTGCTACATTTAAAATGTTTTTCCATTGTCAACATCTTTGTGACTTTCTCTAATTCCTTTTCATTATCCCATAGGCCCACTAGACATTTTAGATATGGAGCAGGCTATGTCACATTCACTCAGATGTGATTGTTTAAGGTTCCTGGATGGATGGAAATATGATATGTTTAGAGGCAGTGTTTATATGGTTTGAGCATAACCCATTTTACACTTCACTGATTTTCACCAAGCAGAAAACAGTTATGCCTTTGTTTTCCTATGCTGATGGAGCCATATCTAGCTCTTTAGATGTAATTGCCTTAAAATGAAGGAAGTAGTTTTTTAAACTCTATTTTATAGAAGTCCATGTCATTGAACCAGCTTATCAGGGCATGATAGAGAAAATAAGATCTATGTGTCATAGTTGGATGGCAAAACCTGGAGCTCAGACTAGAATCAAGATTATACCAGCTTGAAGCAGGTGAGAAACCCAGGAACACATAACCTGTTTGATATCAAAAGTTATGGGATTAACAAACTGGAATCAGTAGACTAAGAGCCCAAATCCAGATAGAGAGCTAGGATCCAAGACAAATACTGTGACAGTAACAGATTAAAGAGCCAAACTCAGAAAACCAAAGCAGTAGGAGGAAAGAAAGATCAAGTAGTAGCAAACCACCTCAATTTCATCATTTATATATGTAAGGATTAGATTATTGGCAAGGGCTTTTCCACCTTTAACATGTTTTGCTCCTCATTCTAAAATGTGAGATAACACACAGGACTAATGTTAAATCCATCTGGCAAGGAACTGTCTACTGTTATGAGAGGGGCAGACCAACAATCAGGCAAATAAGACACCGTTGTAGAATATTTAGGTGGTTGCATTGGATTTTGAATCTTTATAAATTTTCTGGGGCTTGGATATACAAGAGGTAGAAAACTACAAGGAAACTACATCTCTTCTCAAAAAGAATCAAGACTTTATTATGCCTATTGGCTGGGCGTGGTAGTTTACGCCTATAATCCTAGCACTCTGGGAGGCTGAGGCGGGCGGATCATTTGAGCTCAGGAGTTCGAGACCAGCCTGAGCAAGAGCAAGACCTCGTCTCTACTAAAAAAAGAAAGAAATTAGCCGGACAACTAAAAATATAGAAAAAATTAGCTGGGCATGGTGGTGCATGCCTGTAGTCCCAGCTACTTGGGAGGCTAAGGAAGGAGGATCCCTTGAGCCCAGGAGTTTGAGGTTGCTGTGAGCTAAGCTGACGCCACGGCATTCTAGCCCGGGCAACACAGCGAGACTCTGTCTCAAAAAAAAAATGACTTTATTATGCTTATAATATAGAGATAAAGGAAGTCTCAGACTGGTAAAGAGTACTCAAGTAAAGAGGAGAGCGGTAGGAGAATGAGGAGGAAAATATAAAGTTTTTGAAGTAAGAGTTGTTAGGAAGCTGGGAGAGAGGTTTAGACACTAACAGCAAAAAAGTATTGTATAGGACCTGGAGGAATAAAGATAGATGTTACTTTAAAAAAGGAGGGGTGGCTTATTTTCTTGCATAATCACAAATATGTTTATCATCCATGCATGTATGTACTCTCCTAAAGAAAAGATTGATGTAGACATAGGGAGTGATATAGCATATTTTAGACAACAATTCTTAATATCAAATTATGTTTAACATACTTTAGTGGTATGATATACAATTGTAGTTAAATGTTCACCTGCTTATCCCTTAAACCAATATCACTAAGTCACCTGTGGTCCATGGAAAATCATTTTATTGGCAAAATCATCATGAGCCTTTCCATGGTCCATACTGTATATGTTAAACCCAACTTCATTCCTTCAAAAAAGCATTCCTATTGGACATGCAACAGTTATGCCTCTTTCCTATGTCCTTGAAGCTACTTTTAACGAATTGCTAAATGGGATGATTTCCCTGTGGAGTGATATTCCAATGATCATTTCTCACTTGTGGAGCCCCGTTTTTGCTGTTATTTCTTTAATTTTAATATTTCCCATTAAGTTGAATTATTTATGAAGGTAACTCTGTGCCAACTCTCAGTGACCAGACAAACTGAAAACAAATCAGTGACCTCTTAGAAGCTAATGTGGGGAATGTGTCCTATTGCTCCCAAAAGGATGGGAAATATTAACACTTGGGGTAAGAGGTTAATAAAAACTAGAGTCGAATGTTGTAATGAATTCATTCATAGAGCAGAAATGTATTTTAACATTTTGTAATATATATAAAACATTTATAAATATCAACTAATGTATATTTAATGAACATAGCAAGGATTCTACTGCCTAATATCTAAACATTGTATTTCATAATTATGACCTGCTCACTGGACAACATTTCACAGATGAGAGGTCAAGGCTGGGAAAACAATTTCTAGAAGCGTAAGCCCCAAATGTACTTTTTATAGCATTTTAGCAAATCAGATTACTGTATTTACCCATGTTCATCTCTATACCTTAATTTTAAAAAGGAAATAGTTTTTCTTATTGTTCTTTTAGTCAAGATATTTACTGTATACCTCCTGTGTGCTGATGAGTCTTAAAGGACAGGCAGGAGTTTGCTAGATCACAAAATGGAGTTGACCTTTTCAGGCAGTGGGAATCATATGTGCAAAACTCTAAAAGCATGAGAAGACATGGAATTATTGGAGAAACTAAGAGTAGTTTAGTTTAACCAGAGTGAAAGGTGCCTGTGAGGCCAGAGAGGTGGGCAAGGACTACTTTATGAATGGTCTTCTATATCATCTATGGAATTCAGACTTTCTTCTAAAGGCAATGGGGAGCATGCAAGTGATATGATTGCATTCTCATTTCAGCAAGCTAAATCTAGTAGCAGCCTGAAATAAAGATTGGAGAAATGGTTAAATCTGGAGACAAGGTCGCCAATTAAGAGGTTATTTCTTTGGTCCAAATGAAAAATACTGGTTTGGACTAAAACTGTGGAAGATGAAACAAGGTGATGGGGAAAGGCAGCACTGGTGTGAGCATGGGCTTTGGAATCTTCCAGAAATAACTTTTAATTCCAGCGATACCATTTACAATTTTTGTGAATTTTGGCAAATTACTAACTTCTTTGAGTTCACAGTGATGTGGCACAGTGCCTAGTATGACTAGTCAACAAATGGTTAATATTAGTATACTATTTGGATGGTATGATATACAGGTGACCAATTATATGCAGGGGTTGAGAGAAAGGACATAATTTATAATGACTCCCATAATTTCCCTTCAGTTAAAGTAGTCAATGGCAGTCAAACCCCCTGAGAAGTTAAAGAGTGGTATATATGGTCGTTTCTCAATAATAAGAGAAAAAAGTATACAATCTTGTTTGTACATTTATATTTTTGGATATGATTTTAAAAATAAGAACAGTGGCTATGACTGTGAGGTAGAAAACTAAGGAAAAAAGCAAAGCTAAGCAAGATTGATGAGACATCTGGAAGTAAGGAGTTAAGTAATGTAATATAAATACGAAAAATATTACGAGTCAAAAAATCATAAGATTCTAAAGCTGAAATAAACTGCAGAGTCCATCTGGTTCAATTGCCAACACTACAACTCCAAGATTGCTAAGAACATAAGGATTGCTGCACTAATTTGTGGTTCATTCAACTCAGTATTTTCCTAGGCAGAGACTTTTAGGCAAGTATGGTGGTGATCTTCCATGAAATGCTTCTCCAGACCTAGAGGGAACATTTGATAACTACTCATAGATCTATCATTGAACAAGTTGGTAAACACCTCTTGAGCTGATCCAGCCTACTTTTAGAAGTTCAACTTTCTCCTATATAAACCTGCCGTTTTAACCAATAACATATACCTACTTTTTAGCTGTTGGCTCTTGCTAATTTCCGCCTGTCATTACAGGACAGAAATTTCCATTGAGTTTTCCTTCAGCTCTTTTTATTTTTTGCTGTTTTCCATAAAAGAAGTTGTACTTTGATGGCCAAATGCATGCAACCAATTTTTTTCCTATTACATCTAATAATGACTAATAATGGTAACACCTAATGTTTATTACATACATACTATCTGCCAGACCCTGTTTTAAGAGCTTTACATATGTAAATTCCTGTAATCTTTACTTGATTCATGTACTATTATTATTCCCATTTTACAAAAGAGGAAACCAAAGCCAGAAGGCTTAAGTAGTTTGTTGGAGGTCACAGAGCTAGTGAATTGCAGAGCCTGTATTCAAACATGGGCAATGACAGTCTGACTCCAGAGCCCACACCCTTAACCACCCCACCAGACTGACCAATAACTTTTGCTGGCAAAGAAACTGACACTGTTTTGAACATTACACAGCACTGGTCTATTTGAATATAATTATGACTCCCTTAATGATACTTATTTCTCTCATTTTGCCTCTGCTAATGTCTTCATCCAGGCAGTTATTTCTGTTTTGACAATTGCCTTAAGATGCATATGTTTTCATTTGTTTGAATTTTGTTTAAGTTTGTTATTATGAATATACACCCAGGGCAATGGCAATGATTGCCTTTAAAAAGGGGAGGTGGGGAATAAATAAATAAATAAGGCCTCCCTCACTTCTTGTATCTCGAAGGACTCTGGGATGTGATAAAGCAAAACACTGTTAAAAATTCATACTAGTAACTTGTGCTGTATATTATGCACAGCAACTAAACTTTTTAGTGTCTTGGCAAAGCCCTAGGGCAGCAGAGAGGTACCTCAGAGCACAGAAAGTGCATTTGAAATGGTAATGAGAAGTGAGTCGAGACAAAGAGCTAGTCAGTGAAATATTTCTGAGACAAACATATATTTGGAAAGGGTAGAAAGTCATTGACTGCTGCCATACCATGACCTATTTTAATGTTTTCTTTTTTCCCCCACACTATGCTCAGATGACTTCACAAAGGGCACAATTTTCATAATGCAATAAATGCCAGTCCACTTGAAGTTTGATACTAACATGTTGCATTATTAGTTCCCCTGATGGAAACTTTGGGTTTCATTGTCTTAAAACAGCAGCAGATCCTATATTAAAGTATTTCCAAGGTTTAAAATCCGTGAAATGCTCCTCTGTTCTAAAGAAAATTCCAAAGTTCTTCTTTATCATGCCTAAATAGACTATAAACCTGCTTTTTCCTTGGACTGTTGGATAAATGGTGAGTGAAGTTCCTTCTACAATACAATTTCGTTGGTACAAAGTTCCTTGAGGTCTCAGCCTGTTTGCTGGTGAATAAATATGATAATGCAAAAGAAGCCACTTCTAAATTTGCAAGAGCCATTGAGTACCATTTTCCATCTCACACATATATACTGAAGTGCCCATAGGATATTGGTACAATGAGCTCCCTTAAATCAGCTAAATTTTCAGATGCGGTAGGTTTTGCTCAGATCTTTTGAGTAAGAGATTAAGAGTGAGAGGATGTTTAGGGAAGCTCTCAGTCCCAGGTCCTAAGAAGAAATTTAGGTGAGGGAAGGAGGGAGGCTGCAGTGGATTGTGAAACTAAAGAAACAGTCTCCAGAGATAGAGCCCTCAGCAGATAGAAAATAAAGTTGTGAGAATGTTGCTTTGGGAACAAGGTAAAAAGACAAGGGACATGCAGATCTTCAAAAATTGTCCTTTACTAAGGCAAAAAACAACTCTGGACTGGCCCTACACTAAATCATCATAGCTCATTACACCCAGGAGCTCAAAACACACACACACACACACACACACACACACCCCTAAAAACTTGAAACACAAACAAAAGCCAGCATGGAACTCCAGTGTCTTTTGACATATATGTGATGCTCTGAGCTTCCCATGAGAGGGCTTGTGGAATTCATTGTCCAAACTCTGTAAAAATCCCTGTGTGCATGAGAGCTTGGAGTGGTGGTAGATAGGCTTCACAGCCTTTTTTTGCTTCGTTGTACAAGTACCATAGGCCTTTATCAATTTGGGAAGAAATGAGGTCACATGAACATGAGTACTCATACTTCCTTAGCACCGTAGTAAACACCGCCTTTTCTTGCAATTTGTAGGATCACAGCTTCTCACAACTGGAGTATCCCCAATTATTTCTGGGATCACCAAGTATCTCACATGTTCAAAGCCAAATTTTTCATGGTCATGGTTTCTTCTCTAAAAACCATGTTGATGGTCACTACATGGCAAGAAATCAAGGTGGCAATTTATTACTACTTCCTATTGCCATTGCCACAACTAACAAGTACCCTATTTGAGTGGACTGTTTCCCATGCTAGGCTCCCAAAGCTGCCTTTCTCTCAATGAACCAAACTTTGCTACTACTTCTCAGCTCTCATTGTGTTACTAGAGCCATACTATGTTCCATGCAGAAAGGGGGAAACTGCCTCTCTCCCCTGTTCTGTGTCAAATTTTGTCACCTGGTCTCTAAAGCAGCACCACTTACGCTCAGTCCATCGTGAACACAACTACTTCAACTTACCAATACATGGAACAGGGAGCCAGGCAGAGGACATGTGTCATGTCAGACCACATCCTCAGTTCTCTATCTCTAGCCCCAGACAACCCCACCACAAATTTGCCTACACATATACTTAAAGATCTCTGCCCCATTCCCTATCCAGTTCACTAATACAAATGAACTCCCCTGAGAATTGCTCTATTTCCTCATGCCCACTCTCATTTTATACTAAGCCAGCAGCACCTAACTACATAGGCATCCCAAGTGCCATGAATTCTTCTATGTTTGAGATTCTGGGGCCAAATGATTTTTCCCAGGTTTTATGGGTATCTGAGGACACACAAGGAATGAATATTTAAGAGGAGGGTTAACTTTTGTTGGAGATGGAGTAGAGGTAAAAAGAGTTTGTGGTGAATATTGCCCAAAGATTATAATTAAGTGACAGGTATGATACAACTATGAGCCCAAGCAGTCCTTTTAAAGTTTCCAGAGTGAGAACACTTAGAGGAAACAGTAAAGATGTCCAAACTGAGCTCTGTACCCACCAGCTTTTGTTGCTTAGTCCCTTTTAAAGTAGAGGCCTCTAGTCTTGTATATTATGCCCCTGAGACTAGGAATATGGTGGTTTGAAGAATGTAATATCTTAGAGGACACAGGCTGGGTCTCATGTGTATCTTTCCATCATCCAGCATGCATGTACTCTCAATGAATATTAAACAATAAGGTGTGACCCTCTTAACCATAAGGGATGATTCCTCGTTTTGAGATGATGTGCCCTGGGAATAAAGGATGCTTCCTTCATTTTCCATGGCTGTCAAACTGGCATCTTTCATCAGCACTAAATTCCCTTTTAAGTAGTCAAATGCCTCACACAGTTTTAACAGGAAATCTCTCAGTACCTCTAGCTATTTGTTGAAAAGAAAACAACTCTTTTTTTTCAGATACATCTTGCAGAAAACCATTTCCCAAATAAAATTTTTTTTTAAAAAAACGTGGTATCACATTTAGAGAGAAAGAAAGAAGCCCGTGAATCATAGTGCCAGTTTCAGGTTTTCCTTAATGTTGCAAAGGTGATCATTTTTGCCATAATCTTCTTCTGGCTGTTAGCCCAGGATGGCAAGCTGCATAGCTGCCTTGTTAAATAAAAGAGAGGGGAGACTTCCTTAAAGCCATTTTTTTCAGAGGATTTGTACATATGTGTGTGGGAAGAGTGTGGGTGGAATCCTCAGGACAAAATTTTCCCATCTACTACTTTCATAATAATTCATGAAAAAAAATGAGTTTTATCACTTGTTCTTAATTCAAGCCCTGGAAATATACTCTAATCATCAATATTGTTTCCAAACAACTTATAAATATCATGGTGTGTTTGAAACCACCAAACAACTTACACTCATGATCCATTTTGTGGCTCCGTCTTTCTTTCTTTTCTTTTCTTTTCTTTTTTTCTTTTGATTTAGTTGGAAGTCTGTGTTGGTTCAATAAGGAGAGATATAGTTACATACAGCCTGGGTTAGTTCCTTGCCCTCAGCCTCTATGATAATAATTATTTACATTTTTTGGTCTATTCAAATGTGTACAGTTCTAAAAAGAACAGTTTATTTGAAAAGAGTCTAATTGGCATGAGCTGCCGTTGCTGTCATGCTGAAGTCCTGCTGACAAGGCTGGGGTTGGCAGAGAAACAAATAAAAGCAACTGATAAATGTCAGAAGTGAGTTGTAGTAAAACATACTGTTTGTTTAATGTTGATAAAAGGGCAGGTGGAAAGTACATCAAATTCTCTTCTCAGAGAGTTCTTGACTCATAAATTGCAAATGCTCACCAGAAATTAAATTTATGTCTTATTTAGTCATGGCTAAAACAATACAATAGCAAGTGTACATGTAGCATATAGCAGTCACTGCTACTATCCCATACTTTCTCCTAAAAGATCTAAGAATTATTTTTAAAAAATGTGTTTCAAAAATATAATATTCTAATGTATCTTTAGCCATTATAAATACTTAGGCATTAATATCAGAGCAGAAAAAGGTGGTATTGCAGAAAATAACCCTAAGATAAGATAACTCAATGTTTGAAATAAAAACATTGTTGGGAAAATGTGTGTAAATGGTTGTTAATCAAAACCTGATTTTAAATTGATCTTTTTACATTCAAATTTGAGGTCTGCCACACTCCTTTCTGAATACTCTTAAATTGGCCATGACTCTTAATGTTTTATCATAAGTTTTAATTTCCTACTTTCTTTATGTTGTCTGATGATTCTAGCACTGAGGTCCTTCATGTTTTAAGGATTATCTTCTGTTGAAATACATACATACAAAGGATTGACTTGCAATGTGAATAATAATTTACCTTTTTATTTGTTATTTAAGTATATGTTAGATATACTGACTTTTCTTAAAGAGGGAAAACCTGTCGATAGTTAGCTCAGACCAAATGTATTTTAAGTTGTATGTTTAATTTTTTTAATGCATTAAGGCTCTGAGGTTCTGACTTGGTGTATGTAACTATGCTCTTCCTGGAATATTAACCACTTCGGTACCACGCTCACCGGCCGCGAAACCTTGCCCACAGCCAGCACTCACAGTCCGCACGATAGTTTGTGCTGTGCATTGACGACGAATCAATTTTGCTCTTGTGTGATGAGGAAAGCTTTAAAGCACTGAAAGCTTGTTTTACTTTACAGGCAGCTTTAGGAAAATAACTACAATAACTCCTACTAAGGACTTGTTAAAAGGTCACAGATTCATAGTAACTTATTAGCTGAACGTACACACTGCAACTGCAGAGATAAAAGCTGTAAAAGTAAAAGCTTTTGGCTGTCGACTAAAGTCGACGTTGGGCTGTGCGCCTTCATATGACGGGGCTGTGCGCGTTCATCTGTGGCTGTAGACTATAATCGACGCTGGTACCTAAGTGGTTAAGGGAATGTGCTGCTTATCTGATTGACACTTTTTTTAGAAGCAGAAGATATTTTATTGACTTTGGTGTATATCCCATAGTCAGGGTTTCCTTCATATAAAAAACAATAATATGAACCTTAGTTGTTGGGAAGGTCACAGACCTTGGATCTGAGCCAAAGACCTGAGTTTTATTTAGGGCCCCAAAGCAAAATTTTCACACAGAATCTCCTCAGATTCACTTCACTGCAAAATAAAGGCATTTTCACTCTCTCACAGGTGTAGTGTAAGAAGCCCCTTTGTTGTATGGGGCTGCTTGGGCAGCATTTACACTTCCATATTGAGAACTTGCAAACATAGCAACTAGTAAAGTGAAAGTAATCCAGGTGGGCTTGATAAACATTTTTTTAAAACAACTTAAAACTTTTAGCAAATTCACTTTTCTTGGCTTGCTTTATTCTTGTAAGGAATATGTAATTTGGAGAGAACTGACACATTTTTGCTGTTGGAAACATTTGTTTTGTTGGTTTAAACACCAGTAATGTAAGAAACAACCAAAAGTTGTCACAGTGGGCAAAAAGTGGGACCTTCACAAATATTGGTCCTGTTAATAAAACTTAGGTTCTGAACTTTTGATGTCAAGTGATTTTTTAAATGTTATTTTTCCTTATGTTTGAGAAAATCATTGTATAATAGAAAATGTAGAAAGCACAAAACAGTAAATTTTGAAGGTATAGAAAAGTATAAAAATGCAAGGTGGGGAGGACTTTTCTCTCATAACCCAGAAGGAACATCTATTAACATTTTGGCTCATTTTCTTGCAGATTTATTATTTTTTACACAATTTCAATATTATTATTTAGGTAATGTTATATCTTGCCTTTTGTTTGATTACACATGTAAGTTATAACACCAATAAATAACTTTTTGGAAATCATTTTAGTGACTCTATTATGGCCCATAATTTACTTAAATATTCCCCCAATGATGGATATTTAGCATGTTTTCGATCTTTCAGCACTCTAAATAACTACATTGAGCACATTTTTGCATGAGTCTTGCCTACATTTCAGATTATCTCCCTAGTAGAGCTTCCAGCAATAAAATAGTAAGTCAAACTGAATGAACATTTTTTAAACTTTCTGCTCTATGGTTTCAAATTAATTTCCAGAAAAACTTAACTAATTTATATTTAAATCAACAGTGTATGAGAGGACCTATTACTGAATTTTATTCTTTTTCAGCTGTGTTAATTTGGTCAGTAAAGGGTGACTTTGTGTTTTAATTACCATTTCTGTCTGAATAATTTTCAAACTAATGTAAACTCAGTGGCAGACATGAAGGCCACATCCTGCATCACAGGCTCTTCTGAATGAGACAAGACTCTTTCTTTACAGTAAGAATCGCCTATTAAGTATTGATGCATGTTTGAAATGATATTTAAAAAGTATATTATGCAAACATATTTTATATAATTTAAATGCAAAGGATAGTTAATTGGGGATTAGGAAGGCTCAAAAAGAAAAACAGTTACATAATTAATGCTTGATTGTTTTTTATATATTTAATTGTGGATAATATAGTCTATAGGCTTAAAAGTAAGAATATACTGAAGTAGTAAACCTGTATTGTTTGGGCCTTTTTAAATTGATTTTTTTCTGCCCAGTTTTCCACCTAAAAGGGAACAAAGAAGTTGATTCATGTATATAAGAAAGACTTATCTATTTCCATTAAAAGAATATCATTCAATCCAAAATCAATGTATAGGATAATAATATTTTCCTTACTTTCCTGTGTCTTATTACCTTCCCATTTTATCATTTTTAGTTTGGCAAAAGTAACTTTGAAGTCATGAGAAAGGGATCTCTGTCCTTTTTAAATTTTAATTTTGGTGAGGCAAGGGTTAGGATGTGAGATTAGTTTATTTATAGAATTCCTCAAGTTGGGAAAAATGTTGCTGTAAAGAACAACATGATTCTGACCTTAAAGTGTGAAAAGGTAAGAAATAATATTGCACACTACTAGTATTACACAGTAAATAGATTGTGTTTTAAATTTTTGCATTGATATCCTCCTCTTATTTTATCCAGACATAAAAGAACAGCTTCGCTGTGGTTGAAAGCATAGACTGTGAAGCCGAACAATCATGTTTCCAATTTTGGTGCTGCCCCTTACCAGCTGTGTGATCTTAGACAGTTTAACTTCTTGGAAACTAAGTTTTCTTATCTGTAAAATGGGAATACTAGTACCTATTAGGCTGGGTGTAAAGATTTCAAGATTATTGGGACTTAGGTATAGCACACTTTCCATTGCAGGCTGACTGTGTACAGGCATATGTGTGGTACTCCTGCTTATGCTTACCTATGTCGTTTTTCCTTCTATCAGGTGGTTACTAACCACATTTAATGTTGTTTTTCTTTTGTGGTTCTCCATGAAGTACATGAAGAAAATGTCCAAAGTTGAGACAGCAGCTAAGAAAAAGAGAAACTGACAGGTCCATGATGTTTGCCTCATTTACCTTTAATCAGCCGAGCTAAATAAGCAGCAATTTTCTTTTAAAACTTTTTAGGAATAAATCTTGACAAAAAAGCGAATTCCTTATAAAATATTTTATTAAATCATGGGTAGCTATTGTTACCCCTACAGTTCATGCAATTAACCATAAATGAAATAAATGTGAGGGTATGAAAAGAAACAAAGGAAGAAAGTCCTATAATGTAGGTCTGGTTAAATAAATGATGGTCTATCTATACAGTAGAACACTTTGCAGTATTAACCATAATGCTTTAAAAGACTGACATGGGACATTTTTCATGATATACTAAAAGCTGATAATAAAATATTAAATGTGATCATAATTTCTTGGAAAACATAATTATATATATATATATATTTTTTTTTTTTTTTTTGAGACAGAGTCTCACTCTGTTGCCCGGGCTAGAGTGAGTGCCGTGGCATCAGCCTTGCTCACAGCAACCTCAAACTCCTGGGCTCGAGCAATCCTCCTGCCTCAGCCTCCCGAGTAGCTGGGACTACAGGCATGCGCCACCATGCCCGGCTCATTTTTTCTATATATTTTTAGTTGGCCAATTAATTGCTTTCTATTTATAGTAGAGACGGGGTCTCGCTCTTGCTCAGGCTGGTTTCGAACTCCTGAACTCGAGCGATCTGCCCGCCTCGGCCTCCCAGAGAGCTAGGATTACAGGCGTGAGCCACCGCGCCCGGCCATAATTATATATGTTTTAAATCAACCAGAAGAATATCCATTCAATTGTTTATGATGATTATCTCTCATTGATGAGATTTTTTCATTCATTATGGAAATTTATTTTTAGTACAGCATTTTAATATTTTTTCTAAATTTGTGTTTGAAACATATATTACTTTTGTAAATTTGAAATATTTTCAGGAGAAAAAACTAATTCTACAATAACAGTATATTCACATACTACTCTTTTTGGGCTTACAGATAAAAATTACTTTTCAGTGTTTCACACTTTTGTCTTTTAATTTTCCCCTTTGCCTAGTACAAGTAATTTAAAAATGTTTATGATATATCAAAGTACAAAGAAGAAAAAAAGTTTATAGACTGCTTTGCTCCAACCTTCCTCTTTTAAACTGATTTAGAATTATAACAAAAGAAATAATAAATCTCAGCCAAAGATCTCATGTGCAAATTGGTAAGCATATTTATTTGTTTCTAAATAATTTCTTTGAGGGTCAGCTTTAGCTCAAATGGTTAGTTACTGCCTCATTCCATACTTGACATCCATCTAAATAATTTCTTTGAAAACTTTAGGTGAATTTCCATTTTTACCAATACCTATTGTTCTTTAGTACCAAATATATCGGTTTTCACCATATGATTGAAATAGTGGTGAGATGTGAAGATAAGTAAAAGAAAAGCAGCCTAATGTAATGGCATAGGTGTTAGACTCAAAATGATACTTGACCTACTAGTATTTACAACAGCCTCTAATAAGCCTTAGTAAGAGGACAAAAGTTGTTGCCAATGAGCACTTTCCCACAATGTGGTTAGGACTTGGTCATGAGTGTAAGCTCTTTAAGTTTAATTATCATCCATTACTTTCCTATACCTTCCTTGTTGCTATGAAATTCTGGGAACACAAAAAAGCGTTAGACATAAGATAGCAGTATTATAGGTAAAAGTTGTTTTGAATTCAACTTGTTATTGATTCTGGAACCTAGATTCTTTTCTGCTTCTGTTGCCCATGACAAATATGTACTTGCTCCAGGCTTATTCAGCTACAAATGTTTCAGTCCTTGCTTCAGCCAATAAGCACTTCTTAAGATAGGCACAATACTGGCACTTTAGAGGTTACCCAGGAGAATAAGCTATGAACTTACTCTCATGAAGCCTGCTCTGGTAGAGGACATAAGACATACACAAACAGAGCTTACAATGTGAAGCTAGAAAATGAGAAGTCCTGTGAGAAAGGGGGAAACAAGGTTATGTTCAGCTGGTAGAAGCTTGGAGGTAAATCGGGAAAGGATTTGTGGAGAAGTTTCATTTCAGTTATGACCTAATGTACAGGGAGTACTTTGGCATGAGTGAATGGATGCAATGGACACATGCAATAAACTCTTTAAACCATCTCTGGTAAATAGTAAGCGTTAGCTACATTTGTTAAGATAAAAGACTTACTCACTGTAACAAAAAATGACTCACCAGAAAAGATTATTGCACTCTCTGTGGTGGGTGAGCATATATCTCTGCTGCACCCTGTGGGTGACTATGCAGGGACCTGGTTTCATCTCTTAATGTTGTTCCCTCATCCCCTAGAGTCATTGTTATCATCTGAGTGGTTGAAACTGTTCCTACTACATCCTAATTCCAGTGGGTAGGAAGGAGAATAAATGGAGGAGTACATTTGTGATACGTTAAAGCTTCCAATGGAGAATACATAGTCCTCTACATGAACCTGGGCTGGAAAATGTGTTCTCTGGCTGAGCGGTCACTTGATTTCTATATCTCTATTACTAAGGAAGAAGAGGGGAACAAATATTGGTGGATAGCTAATAGTCTCTGTCCCAGCTATTATTATTATTAAATGGTACATTATTATCATCATGCCATAAATGTACCCTAGTAATCTGAGACCCCTCCCGTGTTTCCCTGAAAATAAGACCTACCCATAAAATAAGCCCTAGCAGGATTTCTAAGCATTTGCGCAATATAAGCCCTACCCCGAAAATAAGACCCTCAGTGATGGGCGTGGCTATACAGCATATCTGCACAACCCATGCATTTCGTCGCGGAGCGGTAAAGAAGACGAGCAGCCCTTCTCATCTGCCCCATCGGACAGCTACTATCCCAGAGGTGACCGGAAAGGTGCAGGCAGCCCCACCAACAAGGTCGGCTCCCCCGTCAGGTCCCAGCCATCCTGTGCGTGCTGCAAGCTGAGGCTTTGAGGGGAAAATAACACATCCTCTGAATAAGCGCCCTAGGATGTCTTCTTGAGGAAAAATAAATATAAGACCCTGTCTTATTTTTGGGGAAACACAGTAGTTCATCTCCCTAAGCAGTGAATTTTCTGCTGTTCAAGTGGCTTAAGCCCAAGATGTTCTTGTCACTATTCCTGTGAAATAGAATTCAAACCATTCCCAAGTTCTAGCTTAAGCTATCACTGAGTAAACTCCCTTAACTGCTTAAAGCTCATATCTTTGTCCCTAAGTGTCCCTGGCTGTGAAGAAATGGGTTATAAAAGAGTGAATTACAAAACCAGGGCTTCCACTTGCACTGAATTCTCTGCTTTTTTGGTGAATGCTATTCACAATAGAGTGGCAAAGAAAGTTTGGTTTACCTGTTTTAATTATATAGTAAATTCTTCTTTTTGCCTTTTAAAAGTCATTTACTGAAACAAAAAAAACTTCAGGTTTATTTCAAAATTTCCAATAATAGTTATCTTTTGTGAAATATTTTATAGGTAATCTGAAATGGCATATCATCATATCCCATTATACCAATTGGGAATTTTAAGTACTGTGAAGAAATGTCTATTTTAAAGCAATTTTTATTCTGTATCATGTTGACATAATGACTTATTTGGGACTCAAATGGAAGGACAAGCCACCTGTCTGTAGGGATCACCTGTCTTATGGAATCTTAATTGCAATGCTAATTCAGTCTTAGAGTTAGCAAATCAACTAAATGATAAGTGCAAGATATTGATAAATAACAAATAAGTGAAGTATTTAGTAAGTCATTGGTATTAATAAATCTGTTTTATCTTAACATGTTGAGAAATTTGCAAATTAGAAGAAGGAAATAAAAACATGTTTATGAAATTTTATAAATGAATTATGTGCTATGTCCCAGATACTGTTCTAGATGCTATGCAGAGTTACATAAAAAAGGAAGATTGAATTCAGCCTTTCGTTGATCTTTGCCTTTAGCTAACAGAAGATATGTACTTACAAAAGAGGAAACAACTCTGACAAGGCAATATGTTAAATAGAAGTTACATCAGAAGGCAAGAACTAGCATATAAGACAGATGTGGCTTTCAGGATATCCACCAATTGGATATGTGACCCCGAGCAAAATTCTCCTTTTCTCTAGGCCTTAGTTTCCCCACTTGCAATATGAGGGGGTTGAATTAAATGGATTATGGTCTCTAACAGATTATGTGAGTATGTGAATTATATAACTATATACATAGTATAAACTACTTACTTATATTAAGAGAATGCAGAGTACTGAGAGAAAACAATACAAGGATGAGAACTTCACATTCCCAATGATGAAGACTGTGCAATGAAAATATTTTAAGTTTAGAACTAATTAAAGCATCCATAAGGTTTGAAGTTCAGATGAATTTCTAGAATTATTTTCATTCTAGCCCTTCTTGATTTTACTGTTAAGAATAACATGTAGTCCAATTAATCTAAGGGCAGACACTAAAATTTGTGGTTGAATTTTTAAATATCTGTTAGATTATGTGAAATTTATATTGTCTCCTCAGAAGCATGTCATCATTGTCTTATTTTGTCTGACACTGGCCGGGGGTGCATACCCTTGCAATAACCTTACTCTGGGTTGACTGTACTTGCTCTTAGAGAAATTGTTGTGTGTTTTTGTTGTTGTTGTTTGTTTAAAGTATTCTTATACTACCCAACAGCTTTTTCTTGTGGACTGACTTGAGCCAATTCTTTCATGCAGAATTCTTAGGATCTTTTTGGTAAATAACAGTAGCCTCTGAAGAAGTCTTGAGATGGTTGAGGATTATTGTCTCCAAAATTTCATTATGGGCTTATAGTAAAAGAAAATCTCAAGCCAACTCCTGCCATACACATGTTTATTATTAAAGCATTTATTAGCAATTCAGCACATAAAACAGTTAACTTAAACTGTTTCATAAGCTCAAGGGAATCCTAGTTCACTATCCTTTCAGGTGCTCCGGAGATTCAGAGCGAAAACTCTCCTGAAGGAGAAAACACTATCGAGTGTATTGGCTGATCTTGTCATATAATAGGTACTCCTAATAGTGAGAGAAGGTGTATGTAGCCATGGTATTAAGTTTAGAGATGGTGTATCCTTGGATGTTGGCTTGTTGAGAAATGATGATGATGATGATGATGATAATGATGAAGATGATGATAAAAATAACAATAAAAGTAGCAACTGCATTACCACATTGCATTTGTATTCCAAAAAGGAAATTTATCAAGGGAAGGAACTTTGTTTTATTCACCACTCTATCTCCAGCATCTAAAATTGTGCCGGGAACTTAGTAGGCACTCAGTAAATTTTTGTTGTGTGGACCAAAGAACAACAATTACAATAAACACTTTGATGAACTGATGAGTCAGGCACTGTTCTAAGCTCTTTAAATGCATTATCACATATGGTATAAATCTATGAGAAAGGCAAGTTAAATAGAGTAAAGCTTTTACTAATATAAATGTTCATGAAATGAAGTATACTAATTAATTGAATTTTCTGGTTAACAGAGCATTACACAGCAATTTCTTTTTATTTTAACCCTTTTAATTGCAATTTAAAAAAAATCAGTGACATCCCTGCCTCGGTAAATACAGTCTAGTGGACATTCTTGAATTTTTGGTTAGATGATTGAAGATTTTCCCAGGGCCCCAGGTAAAAATCTAAGTATCAGTTGTTTTATGCAGAATCATAAATGAAAGAGGTGTAATACATTAGATTAAATGCATAAATAATGCCATAACATTCTCTAGAAGTTCTTTTTTCTTTTTATCCCTTGGAGTTGTGGGTGGGGTTATGTTGTTAAAATGATCTTGTTTTCTTCTCATTCCCTCGTACATATTTCATGAAGAGGCAGTAAGTATAGTGGAGAAAGCACAGGATTTAAAGTATGAAAGGACTACATTACAGTATTCATTCTGTCATTTAACTGCTATGTGATTTGGGCAAGTTTCTTAACATCTCAGAACCTTAGTTTCCTTTTCTATGAAATGGGGATAAAAACCACTTATTATATGGTTTCCTGTGGCAATTGAATAAGGTCAGGTATGTAAAGCTTCACTCATGTAACTGCTATGGCTCTTGTGAGAGTCTCATCATATGCAATCTGAAGGCAACTTAAAGAATATAACTTGCTTCCAGAATACATGATGTATGATGCACAAGTAAGAGAATATTCTTTGAAAATGGCAGATTTTCTATGGAATGTGTACCAATGATTAATTAGAAAAGTGTTTTGTTTCATTAATAACAAATGACAATGATAAAATACTAATCTAAGGTAATTTTTTGAGTGTTAGAGCAAATGGTCCATTTTATAAGTTCTCTATAGTAAAATGTATTAATTCTGAAACCATTAATTAGTTATTTATGATTGTGAGTACAGTGGCTGGGCTGCATTTCCTTGCTCTGTTTAAGTTGTCGATTGATAAGCAAATTCAGACATGCAGTAAGATGGCAAAGAGCATAAAATATTTGAGAAAAACCAAAGTGTTTTCAAACACTTTATACACACTCATTTACATATAAATAACGGATATGCAAATTACAAATCATTGTTCTGTGTTTCCAAAAGCAAGTGCTTAGAGATATTTTATTAGCCTGTACTGAACTATTATATACTTCAAATATTGTGCGTGTACACACACAGAAATGCATGTATGCATACACATATATACATACATGTATATATTATGCATTTCTTTTATAATGATCTATAATTCTTACAAATATTTTGCAAATTGGCCTGAGAAAAGGTTATTTTGTTGTATTTTTTATTAACACCAATTTTACCATCTCCTTTCTTTCCAGTGATGCTGATTTAACTACAATTTTATGCCCAATGATTGATTTTGTCTTTATGACAACTGTATAATTTTCATCTTTATAATCATCTCTTGAATATATTTACCAGTTGAATAATTTCCAAAATATTCAGGAAGAAACACAAATATGTCCTTTTCACTTTTAAATTTCAACCCCAATTCTTTTTTATCAACATAGTTTTATATTTTAAAATTCTTTTACTTATTTTCAAATGTATTTAGCCCCTAAGTAAACTGATTTTCTTTAAAACTGCTTAAAATTTGAAACAAATACCATTTTTCTTACAGAGGAATTTTCCTCTCAGCTATTTTACTTTCTTTTATTGCATAGAAGTCTTTCTGTTCTATCTAATTTTTAAACAAATATTTGCCAAGTCTCTTCACATTGTTTCATTCAATGATTCTGTTTCATTGAATGATTCAGTGTCTTAAATCAGCTTTATTTCCTTGAGTACAGTGTTTAGATAAAATTTTCTTTATTCACCTAAAGTACTCTTTTTTAATTAACAGAGATTCTTTTATTATTGAAAATTACCTCTAAAATATAAAATGCTATATACATACCTATGGTATTTTAAGGAAAAAATAGAATCTATTTAGCTTCTGCCCATAATTTTTCTGGCAACTATTTCAAAGGATAATAGTCATTTAAAATTTAATATTGTCTAGTGTTTTGGAAAGTCACCATTAGAACATTATAATTTGCTGTATAATGAAATCAATGTTGCAATAAAAATCCCTAGCTTTAGTAGAGCAACTCAGTTGTGTCTTGATTTTAGGAAAGTTTCTTTAATGCATTGTTTTATTCCATCAAAGTGAAAATTGTCTTTATGAATGTTGAAGAGCACAACGACTTCCATTGTTTTGTTTTAGCATATATTTGCAATTGGACTACAGCATATAATTTGATGAAGGATAAATAGAGAGCAAACCTTTTCTTTTATGATCATTGCCTTCATGAAGTGTATAAATAAGCATTTCTAAAACCCTGAGACTCTGACAGACCAAAGGTATTGATGTAGTAGCCTGCCAACCATCCACAGCCATGCATAGCCTCTTGAACTCCTCATTAGGAAATAATGAGAGAACAGTCATAAATACATTCAATTGATTATGCATTATTACTGATGCTTACATTTGATTTCGGTACCAGTTAGGCCTACTCTAGACTTTTAATTAATAGTTTTCAGCACTTACTGATGGAAACATTGGATATGCACCATCTAGACAGAAATAACTTTTTTGTTTGATTTGGTGAAAATGTTAAATCCTTTAAAACGTTGTTATGACAATGCTGGCATTGGAGGCTACTTTCAGTTTCAGCTCATACCCATGGGACTCAGTTAAGTAAGGAAGGTCAGGAACTGGATCATTCTTGGCCACCAGTGCCAATCATATCCTACCTCTTCTCCATTCTTTATCATACTTCTTTGTTTTTCCCCTACTCTATCAATAAAGGTCTAACCAAGAAAAGAGAAATAGAAATTAATACATGGAGATTTAATGTTGGAGCTTGGTTACACAGGTCATGGAAGAACTGAGATGCTGAATGAATATGGAACATTGCAGCCACCCAGCTACAAGCTATAGCAGGAAGCCACCACTGCCTCTAGGGTGCAGGGACAAGGGAAGAGTCAGCTGATATGGAAACATAGGAATGGGGAGCAAGGATAAGAAGCCAAAGAGGAGAAACATGAATAAGGATCTGAGAGCAAACAGACCCAAAACAAGCACAGTTGCAGTGGGTTTTTGCAAGGAAAATGAGATAACCAAAGGGTGAATGTGAGTTTGAAGGTCTGAGAAGTGAATAAGCCTTGTTAATAATAATAATAATAATGGTGATGATAACAGCTTCTAACATTTGTGGAGCACTATTTGTCAGGCATTGTTCCAAGTATATTATACATTATGTCCATTTTATCTTAACAATAGCCTGATGACTTAGGCACTATTATTATCTCCATTGTACACATGAAACTGGGTTACAGTTACTTAGCATACCCAAGGTCACGTAGCCAGGATTCAAACCGAGGCAGTCTGACTCCAGAAATTAAGTTGTTAGCCTCTACACTATAACTACCTCCCAAAAGGAAAACTATGTGCTGTTTTTCTCTTGGCCATTCCATCCTTCAGCCATCTACACAATTGACCAGGTCTTAAGTTTATTTGATGACACTCTACTAATTGTTAAGAAATAACAGAATCTTTTGCATGCATTGAAACTTTCATTAAGACACTTCCTTTTTATTAATAGTAATAGGTAACACATGCACCTGCTAGAAATTATACTGGTATTTTTAGAGCTATATGAAATTTGCTGTTTTTGTATGTCAAAAAAGTTAAGTATTAGCATTTTCCTATAGTTCAACCTAATGTAGAGAGTATATAGTAAAGATAAATACCTACATCACCCCAGTTGCTCTGAAAGTCACCACTCCCTCCAGTTTCTTAGGTACTTTTACAGAGATATTCTATGAATATATAATCGTATATGCAGATATATGCTCCTTTCTTGCCTGAATAGAAGCACAATATATTCACTGTTCAGCACTTTGCATTTTGCTGCTTAAATGTCTTAGAGATCATTATTTTTAACAGCTACTGAGTTTCTAGTTACACAAATGCGCTATAATGTACCTCTTAATGGAGATTTAAGTTAGTTTCATTCATTTTCTATTATAAAAACATACTATAGTTAATTTTTATGTGTGTCCCTTCACACATGTAAATTACTAAAAGTAGAATTTGTTTCTATCTGTGCATTTTTAATTTTGATAAATATTGATATTGGACAAATATTATCAAATTGCCTTTCATAGTTGGATGAATTTGAATTGCCATTATTGTGCCTTTTTTCTCAAATATGTGCAAACAAAGGTGTTATCAAACTTTTTGAATTCTGCCAATCTGATAAACACTCCAATATTACTGTATTTTTATTTTGTATTTTTTTATTATTAATGAGAGGAGGCATTTTTCATATGTTAAAGATCCTTTACTATTAATTGCTTTGTAAACCATTCATATTGCTTACTAAATTGGGTTGTTGGTCTTTTGTTATTGATTTATAGGTACTCTTTATATATTAAGTAAAGTAGTCATTTATTTGGAATTTGATCTGCAAATGCTTTTCCCAATTTGTTGTTTGTCTTTTGTCTTTTTCATGGGGGGATTGCATGCATGTGGTGTGAGTGTGTATAATTGTTTTTTTAAATGTTCTGTGTGCTTTAAAAATGCCCTTGCCGACAGAAGCAGACTATACCTATTAATCAAGGAAAAAAGTTATATTATTAAGAGTTTCAAATTTGGCTAGCTCATTTTGGATGTAATTGGGAAAGTTCTAGTGATTTTTCTAATTTTAATCCAAATGCTTTACTTCTATCCTTTATTTCAAATTTTTAATTTATATTTTTAATTCTAAAAATGATTTTGTATACATACTCATTGTATGCTTGCAAAACTGTCATATGAAGTGTATAAAAACATTTTTTTTCTTGTCAGCACAGTGTATTCATGAAAAAGTATAAATAGAATAAGAAGGATCAATGAATCCCTTAAGTGTTTTTTCATTGTGATCCCTGTTTCTGATTTGCAGGAACAATTTGGAAGGCTCTTCCAAAAAGTGACTTATAAAAATTTTATGATACTGATACTATCAACTATCATTAATCCTACTGACAGAGTCATGATATTTGTTTGTAGATATTAAAGTTGTATGTATCTATAGGAATATAAAATAAAATCTTCATATTTAACAAGGATTAAGATTACCTGTTTCTTTTCATTCTTGGCAAACAATATTTTAACAAATCATTCATAATGATACACTAAATGCTATCTTATTTCAGCTTGTCTAAATTTTGTTTTATTATTTATTTATGTTTAAATTGATAGATAAAATTGTATATATTTATCAAGTACAACATGATGTTTTGAAGTATGTATACATTGTGGAATGGCTAAATCTAGCTAATTAGCACATGCATTACCTCGTGTACTTATCATATTTGTGGTGAGAACACTTAACATCCACTCTTAGCATTTTTCAAGAACACAATTTATCATCATTAACTATAGTCACTATGCTGTACAATGTGTCTCTTGAGCTTATTCTTCCTATGTAGCTGTAATTTTGTATCCTTTGACTAACATCTCCCCACCCTACACCTCCGAACATCCAGCCTCTGGTAACCTCCATTCTACTCTGTATTTCTATGAGATTGACTTTTTTAGATTCCACATATAAGTAAGATCATGAAGTATTTGTCATTTTATGCCTGATTTATTTCATTTAATATAAAGTGAGTTCATCCATGTTGTTGCAAATGACAGGATGTACTTTTTATGGCTGAATGTGTATGTATTAATAAATGCCACATTTTCTTTATCAATCCATCCATTGATGGACACATAGGTGTATTTCCTTTGGATATATACTGAGAGGTGGGATTGCTAGGTGATAAGACAGTCCTATTTTTAATTTTTTTGAGGAACCTCCATATTGGTTTTCATAATGACTATACTAATTTACATTCCTACCAACAGTGTGCAAGAGTTTCCTTTGCTCCTTATCATTGCCAATGCTTGTTATATTTTGTATTTTTGATAAAAGCCATTCTAAAAGTAGTGAGGTGATATCTCATTGTGATTTTGACTTGCAGTTCCCTGATGATTAGTATTGTTGAACATTTTTTAATTTACCTGTTGGTTGTTTGTATGTCTTCTTTTGAGATGCCTATTCAGATCTTTTACCAATTTTTAATCAGGTCACTTATTTTCTTGTTATTGAGTTGTTTTAGTTTCTTAGAAATTTTGGATGTTAACCCCTTTTCAGATATATAATTTGCAAATATTTTCTTCCATTCTATAGATTATCTGTTCACTCTGTTGATTGGTTCCTTTGCTATGCAGAAGCTATTTAATTTAATGTAATCCCATTTATCTATTTTTGCTTTGGTTGCCTGTGCTTTTGAGGTCATATCCAAAATGTCATTGCCCAGGACACTCATATGGAGATTTTCCAGTATGTTTTTTTTTCTAGTAGTTTTATGGTTTCAGGTCTTACATTTAATTCTTTAATCCACTTTTAGTTGATTTCTGTATATTGTATGAGATATATTTCTTTCTTCTGTATGTGGATATCCTTTTCTCAACACCATTTATTGAAGAGACTTTTTCCCCATTGCATGTTCTTGGGACTTTTGTCAAAAATAAGTTTGCTATAAATCCATGGATTTATTTTTGGGTTTTCTATTCTGTTCTATTGGTGTATGTGTCTGTTTTTTTGCCAGTGCTAAGCTGTTTTGGGTACTATAACTTTGTAGTATATTTTGAACTCAAGTAATGTGATGACTCCAGCTTTATTCTTTTTGCTCAAGATTGCTTTGGCTAGTTTGGGTCTTTTGTGGTTCCATACATATTTTAGTAGTGTTTTTTCTACTTCTGTGAATAATGTAATTGGTATTTTGATAGGAATTTGTATTGCATCTGTAGATCACTTTGCGTGGTATGGACATTTTAACAATATTAATACTTCTAATCCATGAACACAAGGTACCTTTCCATTTGTTTGTGTCTTCTTTAATTTCTTTCATCAATGTTTCATAGTTTTCATTGTGGAAATCTTTCACCTCCTTGGTTAAATTTATTCCTATGTATTTTTTGTAGCTGCTGTAGACAGGATCGTTTTATTTCTCTTTTAGATAGTTTGTTATTAGTGTGTAGAAACACTACTGATTTTTGCATGTTGATTTTTTAATCCTGCAACTTTACTGAATTCCTTTACTAGTTCCAATAGTTTTTCATGGAGTATTTAGGGTTTTCTATATGTAAGATCATATCATCTAAAAGTAGAAATAATTCAGTTTCTTCTTTTTGAATTTGGATGCCTTCTATTTCTTTCTCTTGCCTGATTGCTCTGTTTAGGACTTTCTGTACTATGTTGAATAGAAGTAGTGAGAGTTGCCATCGTTGTCTTATTCTGGATCTCAGAGGAAAAGCTTTCAATTTTTCCCCATTGAGTATGATGTTAATGTGAGTTTGTCAAATATGGCCTTTCTTGTGTTGAGGCGTTTTCCTCTTATACCTAATTTTTTCAGAGTTTTACCATGAACGGATGTTGAATTTTGACAAATTCTTTTTCTGCATCAATTGAAATGAGAATATGGCTTTTTGTCCTTCATTCTGTTAATGTTATGTGTCATATTTATTGATTTGTATATGTTGAACCATCCTTGTATCCCTGGGATGAATCTCACTTGGTGAATAATCTTCTAAATGTGCTTTTGAATTAGATTTACTAGTATTTGTTGAGGATTTTTGCATCTATGTTTATCTGGGTTATTGGTCTGTAGTTTTTGAGTTATTTGTTCTTGTTATGTACTTTTCTGGTATTAGTATCAGGATAATGCTGACCTCCTATGAGTTTTGAAGTATTCCCACCTCCTTAATTTTTTGGAAGAGTTTGAGAAGAATTGGTTTTTATTCTTCTTTAAATGTTTGGTAGAATTCAGTAGTAAAGCCATCAAGTCCTGGGCTTTTCTTTGATGGGAGACTATTACAAATTTTATGTCCTTACTCATTATTAGTCAGTTCAAATTTTCTATTTATTCATAATTCTTAGTCTTAGTAGGTTGTATGTGCCATGGAGTGTATCTATTTCTTCTAGGTTATTCAATTGGTTGGTATATAATTGTTCATAATAGTCTCTAATGATACTCGTATTTCTGTGGTATTAGTTGTAATGTCTTCTTTTCCATTTCTAATTTTATTTGAGTGTTCTCTTGTTTTTACTCTAGCTAAAACTTCATTTATTTTGTTTATCTTTTCAAAAAACAACTCTTTATTTCATTGATCTTTTCTAGTCTCTATTTCATTTATTTCTTTAGTCTCTATTTCATTTATTTCTACTATGATCCTTATTATTTCTTTCCTTCTACTAATTTTGGGCTTAGTTTGTTCTTATTTTTCTGGTTCCTGAAGATGGAATGTTAGGTCATTTATTTGAGATCCTTTCTTCTTTTTTTATGTAGATGTTTATTGCTATAAACTCCTCTTAGAACTACTTTGCTGTGTGCCATAGGTTTTGGCATTTTGTGTTTCCATTTTCATTTGTCTCAAGAAATTTTAAAATTTTCCATTTAATTTCTTCATTAACCCATTTATTGTTTAGGAGCATGTTGTTTCATTTCTGTATATTTGTGAATTTTTCAAAGTTCCTCCTGATATTGATTTCTAGTTTTATACCATTGTGGTCAGAAAAGATACTCAAAGTGATTTTAGTCTTCTTAAATTTGTTAAGATTGGTTTTGCGGCCTAACATATAATCTATCCTAGAGAATGTTCAATGTGCACTTAAGAAGAATGTATATTTTGCAGATGTTGGATGGAATTTTCTGTATATGTCTATTAGGTCCATTTCACCTGGAATATAGTTTATATCTAACATTTTCTTATTGATTTACTGTCTGGATGATCTGTCCATTGTTGAAAGTGGGGTGTTGAAGTCCACTATTATTATTATATTGGAGTCTATCTCTTCCTTCAGATCTATTAATATTAATATTTGCTCTCTATATTTAGGTGGTCTGATGTTAAATGTATATACATTTATAATTTTTATATCCTCTTGTGAATTGACCCCCTTATCATTATAAAATGATCTTATTTGTCTCTTTTTACAGTTTTTGACTTAAAATCTATTTTCTCTGATATAAGTATAGCTACTTCTGCTCTCTTTTGGTTTTCATTTGCATGGAGTATTTTTTCCACCCCTTCATTTTCAGTCTATGTGTGTCCATACAGGTAAAGTGAGTCTCTGTAGGCAGCATATAGTTGGATCTAATTTTTAATCCTTTCAGTCACTCCTGTGTCTTTTGATTAAGGAATTTAATCTATTTACATTCAAGATTATTATTGATATGTGAGGACTTACTGCTGCTGTTTTGTTAATTGTTTTCTAGTTGTTTTATAGATTCTTTGTTCCTTTCTTCTACTTTTACTATCTTTGTATTTAAGTGATTTTCTCTAGTGGCATATTTTGATTTCTTGTTTTGTAGTTTTTGTGTGTCTACTAAATGGTTTGTTTTGTGGTTACTATGAGGCTTACAAAATACATCTATGGTTATAATAGATTATTTTAAGCTGATAACTTTCCTTTTTTTTGAAACAGAATCTTACTCTATTGCCCGGGCTAGAGTGCCGTGGCATCAGCCTGGCTCACAGCAACCTCAAACTCCTGGGCTCAAGCGATCCTCCTGCCTCAGCCTCCCGAGTAGCTGGGACTATAGGCATGTGCCACCATGCCCGGCTAAATTTTTTCTATGTATTTTTAGTTGGCCAATTAATTTCTTTCTATTTTTAGTAGAGACGGGGTCTCACTTTTGCTCAGGCTGGTTTCGAACTCCTGACCTTGAGCAATCCACCCACCTCGGCCGCCCAGAGTGCTAGGATTACAGACATGAGCCACCACACCCGGCCTAAGCTGATAACTTTCATCACAATAAAAAAAGTCTATGCTATTACTACCTCCCTACCACCACATTTTGAACTTTTGATGTCACTATGCATATCTTTTTATATTGCATATCACTTAACAAATTATTGAATTTATTATTATTTTAACAGTTTTGTCTTTTAACATTCATACTAAAAATATAATTGAATTACCCACTACCATTACAGTACCAGACTATTCTGAATTTGACATTGTACTTTTATGTGTGAATTTTATAATTTCAGATGATTTCATGTTATTCAATACCATCATTATCTTTCAGCATGGAGAACTACCTTTAGCATTTCTTGTAAGCCAGATCCGGTGATGATAAACTCCCTCAGCTTTTGTTTGTCTGGGAAAGTTTTTTTATCTCTCCTTCATTTCTGAAGGACAGCTTTGTAGGTTTGCAGGCTTTTCCTTCAGCACTTTGAATATATCATCCAGTTCTCTCTTGGTTTGTAAAGTTTCTGCTGATAAGTCTGCTGCTAAGTATATTGGAACTCTCTTATATGTTATTTGCTTCTATTCTCTTGCTGTTTTCAGGATCGTCTCTTTGTGTTTGATTTTTAAAAGTTTGATTATAATATGTCTTGGGGTAGTTTTATTTGAATTCAATCTGATTGCAGACCTTTGACCTTCTCGTACTTGGATATTTATATCTTTCTTGAGGTTTGGAAAGTTTTCTGCCATTATTTCTTTAAATAAGCTCTCTACCCATTTATCATTCTCCTCTCTCTTGAAGTCCAGTGACTCTAATATTTTCTCTTTTGATGCTGTCACATAAATCCCATTGGCTTACTTCATTCTTTTTCATTCTTTTTATTTTTATTCTTTTCTCTTCTGAATGTTTTTAAGTAATCTGTCTCTAAGTTTACATATTCTTTCTTTTGCATGATCAATTCTGCTGTTGGTGCTCTCTTGTAGTTTTCATTTTATTCATTGTATTTTTCAGCTTCAGGATTTCTCTTTGATATTTTTTATTATTTCAATCTCTCCAGAAAATTTCTTTTTCTGGTCACTTATTGTTTTTCTCACATCTCTTTCAATTATTTCTCTGTATTTTATTTAAGATTGCTGAACTTCTTTAAAATAGTTATTAAATATTTTGGATTCTTTGTCAGACAGTTTATACATCTGCATCTCTTTAGGGTCAGTGACTGGCACTTAATTTTTTTCTCCTTAGTATTGTCATGTTTCTCCGATTGTTCTTGATCCTTGTGCCCATGTATCGATATATGCACATTTGAAGAATTAGGCAGTTATTGCAGTCTTTGTAGGCTGGGTTTGTCTGGGAATATCCTTAAACAGTAAACCTGTCCAGAGATTCTGGGCAGGTTACCTGGCATGGTTCCTAAACCCAGGATTGCTGTGGCTATTGTGGTGCTGGAGATGCCCTAAGCCTGGGACCACCATGGCCAGTGTGGTACTGGGCTGAAGTTCTGTGACTGCTGAATCTGGCACAGTGTTAGGGTATATCTGAAGCCTCATGGTGCCTGAGGCCTACCTGCCACTGAGGTCATCCAGGGCCAAAGGCTTCTGTAGTTAGCTATCAGGGATGTGGACTGTAGATTGAGTTGCCACACAGGGGTTATGGGTTCTCATCTGGTGCCGGGGTAGGTCTGAAGGCTCAGGCCACAGGTATCAGCCTGGAGTCAGCGGCCATGGGAATCTGCCTGGTACTGGGTTTTACTGTGGCTGGCCCAATATTAGGGTCCAAGGCAAAGTCCAGTGCTTATTCTCTCTTTTTCTTCCAAGCAGACAGTATCTGTCTTTGTGCTATGCTGCCTGGGATTGAGGAAGGGGTGATGTGGATAATGTAAAATTTGTCCTTTCTACTTGCATCAGTGCATCTTTTCCTATTATTATGCTATAACCAGGTACTATAATCTCTCACCTGGTTTCCTTAGCACATGTGAAGGTATTTTCATGTGTAGATAGTTGTTCAAATTGATGTTTTGGAAGGGAGAAAGATTGCTCGAGAGTCCATTCCCACTTTCTTGCTCTGCCCTCTCCTAAATTTTGAAATACTATTTGAGCACTCATTATTACATACTAAGCCTATTTGATAACTGTTAACTAATGTTCATTAGTTATTAGCATTAATACTTTCATTTGTATTCCAAAGCATTTTCTTAGTGCTAAGCTAAATTTTAATCTGGTGTATGTCCATGATGTCACAATTATCTCCCATAACCATTTATTACTTTATTCATTATGTTAATTCAACATAATTGTATTGAGCACTTATTATATAGGCACTCTCCTAGGGGCTGAAGATACAGCTCCATTGAAGAGTTTATACTCTGGCTCATTTAATGAAGTTTCCTTTTTTATCATCACCACATTCCACTTCCAATGTATAATACTGACTCCATTCCTCTCTCACCTATTTTTACTTTTATCATCCTTTGATAAAATAGTATGTCCATTTTACCACGTAACTCATTTGACTCAAATCCCTACCTCATCAAGTTCAAACTTCTTCCAGGCTTTCAAGGTTATAAATACCATCTGTCTCTTCCTTTAATGTCTATTTGATGTTATTTTCTATGAATCCTCAACATATTTGCTATTGCAATAATTTCCTCAGCACATCACACTTCAAAATTATTCTCACATTACTCAAGTTAATCTTCTTACCTCATCGGTTTTCTCCATCCTTCAAGCATGTAGTTGAGTGAGAAATGGACATAATGCCCTATCAGGGTTCCTCTCCCAGCTCTTACTAGCTCTTAATAACTGTGTAACCTTGAGTAAGTTAAAAGAGTTCAAGCAGCTAGCATATTTCCTGGCACATAGAAGACAGTAATTTTTTTTCTTTTACCCTCACTCCACGTGGTTTTTCATAAAGACTTTCCTGAACACACTGTCCTCTGAATTGAAAATACTGCCTATGTCACACAAAACAATCTTCAATGCTATTTTGCAATAGTTTTTTTTTTGTAATTTTTTCTCTGTGACTAGATTATAAACATCTTTATGTGAAACTTTTCTACTTGTGTATCCATTACCCCCCTCTGCAAAGCACCTATTGTAACACTGAGGATTCCAGGCACTCAATAAATACTTGATGGTTTATCTATATTTGGAAATAGAATAGCAGTGTCAAACTTCCTTATATATATCGACAAAATATAATTCTAGGCACACATATAATTCAAGGACTTGGTTCTTCTTTTTTCATCTTATTATGGTCCTTGTCTGTTTGTTCACAGATGATGGTATACAGAAATTTAGCAAGAACCATTTTTTGACTCAAAAATAATCCTGTTATTGAAAGTCATTTTTCAATACCTCTTAATTGGTTTTAGGATTGCAAGGGGAAATGGAATCAAAACTGTAGTGATTTAAAATATCATAAGATAGAAGAACCAGGAAATTAACATATTTAGTTATAGATTTTGAATGACTTAAAAGGAAGCACAGTTTTTTCAAGGGATTAAGCCAGGAACTGGGCCCTTATTACAGGATGTCACTTGGGCTTCCATTTAGCCAGTTTCTGGCACATTCATTGACAGGAATAATTTAATGATTGTGAATAATCACCAAGTGTAGGAAATAAGGTCCTCTTTGAATCATAAAGCTTTTAAACATGAAAAATATTATGCATTTGTTTGAGAATGGTGAAACATATAAACTAATTTCATATTGTCCTACCAATTATGAATGTGTTATTTCTGGCAAGCAAGTCTCTTTAAAATTGCATATGCTTAGTTCCTTGCCAGGGAGGGGAGAGAAAAACATTGTAAGCCTCTTTTTACTCAACTGGGGCCAGGTGTTGTTCATTAGCATGTAAATGGTACAATTACTGCCAATTAAGATTTTTTAAAACATTAAAATCTGTGGGAACACAGATCTATCACCAATAAAAATTTTTAAAAATATATACATCTTAGTGCCTTAGGTTCCTACAAGGCATATAGTATAACTTGTAGTCTTAATTACACAATGTTTCAAGTTGCTATTCCTTTGCAAGAATGTCACATATGTGGTTCAAATGGAAAGTAAAAGTAAGTTGGCTGAGTTTATGACCATAGCCAAATATTGAGATTTTATTATGGGTTATATTGATTGTCAAATTATATTGATTTGTCCTTCAACAAATACTTATTGAGTTCTTTCTATGTGTAAGGAACTGTGTTAGGTGCAAAGTATTCAATGATGAATGAGGCAGACATGGTCTCTGCTCCCATGAAGCTTATAGTCTAGGTAGGCTCCACAAATAAACATGCAATAAAAATACAAATAAGCACACAAATAGATAAATATTGTTATAAGCACTTTCATGTAAGATGAGAGGATGCCATTAGAAAACATGATGGGGTGGGGTGAATACAGTTTGGATAGAGAGAGTTTGAATAAGCAACATTTCAGCTGAAACCTGAAGGATGCGCAGGTGATATCCAGGTATAGAGTGAGGATGAGCATACCAGCAAGAAATAAAAGTGCTTAGGAAAGATTTGAATCAAGAAAGAACTTGATGTCTGCAAGTAATTGACAAAAAGAATATATACCAACTTCAAAATAGTAATTGCCTCCAGGGAGCAATGGAGAAGAATAGGATTTAGAAATGATAAGAAGGGAAATTAAGAGTAACTATAATGTTTTAATTATTTTATAATAGCTATTAAGCTAATATAGTAAAAGGTTAACATTTGTTCATTGTCCATAGTGGATTGACGGATGTTTGTTATATTACTTTTGGTACTTCTCTATGTGATTAAAATATTTGTTCACTGGACAAAAAATGTGAATGAGAGATGAGAAAGTGGAGTTGAAATTTTGTTTTCAGTAGTATGAACTGGGCTTAATTTGTTATAAGGTAGAGTTAAAACCTTTTGATCTATTTTTGCCTAAATTTTACTTGAGAGTATTCAAAATCCTCAACTGCTACTAATATTAGCAAAACCTTTTATCTACTGATGACAGAAATACTACTATGTTATCAATAGATTTATCTTGGCAACATTCATATCTTTTTGCTGCACCCTACTTCGGGGTACAGTAGGTTGTTTTTACAGTAATAGGGCCACCTGAGTCTAAAACAGTGTGGCTTAGAATGAAACCTTTACAGATAACTTTATCAGGTAACCAAATCCCTTTATTAAAAACAACTAAATAATCCCATCCTGTATCAAACACTATTATTACCTAGCTAGCTCTGTTATAATGTTAGCACTTTAATTATGTTTCCAGAGAAAAATAAGTCGTGCCACTGTCTCTGAAAACTACAACCAAGTAAATAGGGAGCCTTTGAAAGGAAGCTCTTGAATTACTGTATTTTAAACCTTCTGCCTTATCAAGGTAATTTTATATCTGGATTGACAAATCTCTAGGAATACCTAGTGACTAAAAAGCTAGGGGAAAAAAAGTATCCTAAAACCCATCTTGGGCAGCCCCAAGGAACTATGTGATATGGAAAACCACTCAAAGAATAATCAGCTGGAGGTTGCTCTTGTTTATCTACTTGCCTGACTGAAGAGAGAAAGCCAGACCCATCCAGTTCAGTCACATTAGCACTAATTTCAGTTCAACAAATATTTGAGTCATTACCATATACAGAGCACTTCATGGGCTACAAAATTGAATAAGATATAACCTGAATACACAAGAAGTTTAAAGTCTACTTTTGGAGATGAAACAAATACAAATCTAATCCATCTCAGTGTGGGAGTAAGAACGGAAGTGGGCCAATAGTAAGGTGGCCAAGGAATGGGAAATGACTATATTTCTTTCAATTCCGAAATAAATTGATTCATACCAGACTGATTCCCCTTATTCTTAACCACATACTCATGGAATAGAAACGTGTAGAAATCCAGAAAAATTCACTGTAGTCAAATGGCTGTTTTAAACAAGGTGAAATTCATTTATATATGATTATCATTTAAAATCTAGGAAAACTTCTTTTTTTCATAAAGATTCCAATTATAGTGATAAATGTCAAAGTTCCTTAAGTTTAAATCTTATAGTTGAGACTTAAATAACTAAGGCTATATTTGGCACTCCAGAAAATATAAGTTTATATGTTATATAGAAATATCATTCTGTCTGATATACTGCGTCTTCCATATTTAGTATAATAATGATCTCCTCCTAACAGAGCATAATATTCTTAAAATCTAATGTTTGATGCTGGTCCCAAGATAGTGGTACTCAAGGTACTTGATTTAGGAAGAAGAAAATAGGAAGATCATCCTGTGTTTTTAAGTTGAGAAGTCTTGATTTTATAAATTGACTTGGATAGAAAAGTGCATATAATATAATGCAAAGGTCATGTGGGTCTGTTATCTGTTCCAAAATAGTGATCCCTGTTGGAAAAGCAATGTAGTGCATACCGCCATGTGCTTCAAAATGAAAATGTTTTATACCACCATTTGTAAGCAGGACCTGCTGAACTGAATAAGCACAGATGTACTTCAAATTAATATTTAATCTGATACCAAAAGCACTTAAAGGAGTTAGGGATATGAGTTCCTTATAAGAAATGACTTCTTTCTCACAGAGAGCAATTATGGTACTACAAAGATAACACAAATAAGATTGTCATATTCTCCTTAGGCTTAAATAGTAAGTCTGGAGGTGGAAGTATATTGTTGGCTCCTTTTTTGAATTTTTTAATTATTATTTTTATAAAAAGAAAAATAATTCTCTTTGAATGTCATAGCATGGATCAAAACTAAATCTAATAAAGTGACTTTGACTGAGAGACTATCTCAGTCCTTAGGAGAAGATGAGAGTGACTTTTAATTGACATCATTAGAGTCTTATTAGAATAAAATAGAACCAAATAACCCTTATATTAATCTTTAAAAGCAAAGTGCCTATAATCAAGTTACAATTCTGATTTCTTCCTGTTGTTTTGAAAGGTCATTTTCAGATGCAGATCCTCAAAATAAGTTTGCATCCAGAGCCAACTCATGCTTTTCATTTTAAACTGTTTTGGCTTGTGAAAAATTTTAACATCACATTAAATATTGAGTACACAGAAAATACCACCTAAATGTTTTTAAAAAGAAACTACCACCTTAGGTTAAAGAGATACTTAATCTCCTAGAATGTTTTTTTAATTAAAAGAAATGACTGAGCCTACTACTCTAATAAGAGGTTTAAAAGCAAAGACATTTTGCTAGTAGGTATTAACTGGAACACAGAGAATGACAAAAACAGGCTATATTACACTTATTGTCATATTTACCCCTAAAATGTTACCTCCCTCTGTAGGGTACCTAGCTTTTTTTTGTGATCAAAATGCCACATGGACATTGTATTGAGGAGACTAATTTTAGGTGACGGTTCTTATACACTGTGACAATTAGAAGTTATCTACATCTTTTAGTTTGAGGAGATAAAAGGCATCCCTTCCCAATTATTCATTCAAAACAATTGAAAGCACTGTGTATTCATGCATTCAGTATATATTTGTTGAGCACTTACTACATGCCATGCACTGTGCCATACAATGAGATATAACATTGAACAATGCTTATATTCTAGTGGGAGTAAGAGACAAAAAAAATCAAATAAACAAAGAAAAAATATTTGATTAATGATATAAGTACCAGGACATAAATATACAAGATGTGGTGATATCATTAATTTTATAGAATAAGGGAGGTGAATTGTGGAACCTACTTAATGGAAGTGAATGTTGGAAAAAGCCTTTCTTAGGGATGATAGTTGAGGTGAAACCAGAAGTATGAGGAAAAAAAATCAATCATTCAAAAGATGGTAAGAGTGGAAAGAATTGTTCCAGCATATGCAAAGAGCCTGTTGTGGGAAAAGATGACCCTATCTAGAAACTGCAGCAAGACCAGTGTACCAAAAATGTGGTGGACTAAGGAGAGAATGTCTCAATAGGAAACTCTAAACTAAACAGTGGCCAGGTCGCATAAGGTCATGGAGGCCATGATGAAGAGTTTAAATATTTTCCTAAATGCAATAGGAAGCCATTGAAGAGATTTAAGCAAGGGATGGGGTATCTAATTTTTTAAAAAAGATTACTCTAGAGCTGATTATTGTGTGGGAAATAGATTGAGGGGGCTACAATTGAACATGAGGAAACCAGGAAGGGGACTCTTACAGTTATTCAGGTGAGAGATGACAGTGGAAACAGAGAAGTGGTTAGAGACAAGGTAGATTTCTGAAGGATGCAAGTAGAATTTGGTGATGGATTGGATGTGGGAAATAGGAAAGAGGGAGAAATCTGGAGTGATGCTATTTTCTTGCTTGAGCAACTGAGCACCTTGTGGTGTTACCTAGGTTAGGTGAGGAAAAGAGCATAGTGAGATTAGGGGGATCAAGAGTTTGGGGTATGTTAAATGCATGTCTATGCGATATCCAAAGTACATATTGAATTTCATCTGGATATGCAAACCTGGACTCGAGAAGCACTTGAGTTAACCTGCGACTGACTGGGAGGAGTTAGCAAACAGTAGCATTTAGACTCATCACAGTTCCTGATAGTTGCCGAATGGTTACTCATTTGGATACAAGCATTGAGGGCTCTACTCAAAATATCAGCACTACCTCAGTGGTATTTCAACATAGTAGATACTGTCTCCTGACACTGCCTTGAGAGAATGTGCCAGAAGATGACTGAGGTTTATTGGGATGCAGAAGGTTTTAAAAACAGTCTGGATTATACAGTTCCATTTAAGAAAGCAGATTTGGGTGGGATTTCATAGTCCAGAGGGAAAGGGACCTCTTGGGAGAAGAGGAGGAAGCTGTAAAGGGAAGTGGGTTTAAAGAAAGAGGGGGTGAAAATGCTGTAAAAGAAACTTTGAGTCATTTCACAACTTTGCAAAGATCCAAGCCTGCTACTAAATATTTCTCTGTAAATTTTTCTGAGTTCCTTTTTATTAATAAAAATTGCAAAATTTAGTGAATCTTTACCATATGTCAGGCAGCATTCAAAGTTCATTGCATGAACTAACTCATTCAGTTACCTGCAGAAAGTTATGACATATATGTTATTTGACCACTTTTACAGATAAGGAAACGGGCACAGAGAGGTTCAGTAACTCCTAAATTAACCAAGGTATTAAGTGGTATGCTAGGATTTGAACCTTGGCAGTCTGTTTCCAGAACCCATACTCTTAACCACTGCACTATACATTTAAGTTTGAGTGTAATATAAAATTTAATTATAAATAGCTTTTTGTCTTTCTAATATTAATAAGTAGGTCTTTTTTTTCTATTTTCTTTTTCTTTTTTTATTTTTTTATTTCATTATATTGTGGGGGTACAAATATTGTTAGGATT
>VBSM01000656.1:3735021-3766891 GCA_008086735.1 Cheirogaleus medius | reverse complement strand
CTTGTTATTATACCTTTATCAGAAGTGTAGAGAGCAAATATTTTCTCCCACTCTTTGGGTTGCCTGTTTGCTCTGATGATAGTTTCCTTGGCTGTGCAGAAACCTTTTAATTTGATGAGATCCCATTTGTTTATTTTTGCTGCTGCGGCAATTGCCTTGGGGGTCTTCCTCAAAAATTCTTTGCCTAGACCAATGTCTGATAGGGTTTTCCCAACATCTTCTTCTAGGATTCTTAAGGTTTCATGCCTTAGGTTTAAGTCTGTTAGCCATCTTGAGTGAATTTTTGTGAGATGTGAGAGGTAGGGATCCTGGTTCAATCTGCATGTAGCTAACCAGTTTTCCCAGCACCATTTATTGAAGAGAGATTCTCTTCCCCATTGTATATTTTTGTCTGGGTCTTTTAATATGAGTTGCAGTGACATCTTAATATTCATTATTTTTATCCTATAAGCTCCACATGTTTTATGGTATTGAGAATAATTATGATGGTGGTTCTATAATATTAAGATATCTACGTCCAGTCTACATATTCTGTGATTTTGTTCTATTTTATTCCATTTTTGTTTTCTTCTCATATTTCATAGCCTTTTGCCCTTTAAAAACAGTGACGAGAACAGTATTTACTGATCATCATAGAAACTACTACCCAATTCTGCATCCCTGTTACTTTGACCATAATTTATTGATGAGGTCTGCCATCTCAAACTCTTCATCATATTTCTTCCATAAGAGAAAGACTATAAAAATATTTTATCACCTGGCACATTTAATTCCAGAAACTTGCATCTAATAACATTGTGGTGAACAATTCTAGCACCTATTTTGAGGTTCAAAGCCATTTTACCCCATAGAGAAAAATGAGGTATGCTAATTGGCTACTCTATGTATTATAATATTTGTTTATTTAGTGATATGGTTTTAAGTTAGCTTAGCCATATGTTAAGGCCCATGTTTAGAAACCAGTCTATTTTCAAACTAACATTCAAGAACTTTCTAAATATAGATAAAACTTAATAGACTGAAATGTGTAAAACAAAAAAGGTCTTTTATTAAGTTTAAAATAATGTTAATGTCTAGTTATTTTTTTAACCTCATACTACTTAAAACTCCTTGAAACATTTTTATAATCAATTGATTTTCAGTTTACTAATTTGGAAGTGTTTTGCTTTTTTAAAATAATATTTTTTAATCCTAGGGGAACTTTTTTATTTCCTCATGGCTAGTTCTCATCTATTATTGTGCATATGGGTTTGCCCTTTTCCTTTTGGAAATGGGTTATCTCCCTTTTAACAAATGTGTTCCAAATTTTCATAGAAAATATGAAACAATGTTTGGTCTTATTCTCTGGCTGAGAAATGGCATAAACTTATGACTGACTCTAAAGAGTTTATTCCTGAGAAAGTCTGTCCCTTACAATTACAGGTAGACCTTTGCAAAAAGAACCAGAAAATTTTTTCTCTTCTTGTAATTCTCAACAATACTTCAGTTGAATTTGAGTTTAGAGGTGGTAATTCCTGTGTCACTGGCATGTTTTTCTAATGCACTGAGTTATAAACACAAACTAAAAGCAAAAGTACTTGCAGCTACTAGAAGCTTATAGGTTATATAGACTCTGGAAATCCTACTACAGAATACCTAGCCCACAATTTTTATTCAGCATTTAGTAGGAAAAGAAAATGCAAATTCTTTCAAAGAGAAAATGTATCAGGGAAAGTGTTGGGAAAAGGAAGGAGTATGGGATTGGGGGTGGTAGTGGAAATTAGATTACTCGAGTTATTAAAATGATTCAGGCTGGCAAGTTTCTAGAAGTACTACCACTATCTCTCTGAGATAATTCAGTCCTCCCAAAGATAGGCCGGGTGTTTCCCAGAGAGAGGAAATATTGTACTATCTGAAAGAAATAAAATCCTTGCCCGGATCCATCCTTCATAGAGAGGTTAACATCTCCCTGAAGGCTCTCTCTATCACCACTGGAGACACAGTGTGGTGTATCTGGGGAGTATATTTTACACACATACACACACACACACACTATTATGCGCACATAAACCACTAAAATAAGACAGAGAAATAATGACTCTGTTTATTGTCAGTGTCTGAGTGAAGTGTGCCAATCCCATTGCTCTCATAATGAAGAAAATTAATATATCTTGTGAAAGCCACATTATATGAATAGTGAAATTCTGTGAAGTGACTACATATAGATGAGTCTAGAAATCCACTTTGATCTACATTTTTGATGTTTGATAATTGCGCTTATTATCAGGTCCTTTCTGCTCTTTTTCTTTGACATGAGCTCCATTATCAGTGACAGCATGAGTGTGAGTATGGATTTGATTTGAAAACCTACTTAAGATGAGGTAATGGAAATGAAGCCTTTTTTGTCCATGCATATTTAGAGAATGAAAGAAAATTAAATCTCATTATACAGTAGCTTGCTTTAATTATTTCTCTTTTATGTATAGTATTATTTGGGTACCTCATGATGGAACTTTTTAAAAAGAAATTGTTCTCTAGTGAAATATTTTGTATGTACATAGACTGTTATCATTTGCTTTGATGCTTTCATTTTATGAGAAAGCATTGAGTGAAGAGATAAAGAAACGATAATCACAAAAATAGGACAGGTCATGTAGCCAATCTTTTCATCTTCAGAAATTGTTATAAATAGAATGCATAGTCACATGTGGATAGGATAGACTAAAAACAGAACACAAACTCATATTTATAGCAAAACAGATAATTGGCAAATTTGTTAATTAGTATTCTTTCTGTATCTGTTAATTTATTTTAAAATAACACAAGTTACCTTGATGCAAGTCATTATTGGCAATTAATATGTGATAATGTATTTGAACTTTTCTGCTTGCCTAAAGTTTACAACAAAGGCCAAAGCTAATTTAGCACTTTAATACATCACCTCACACATTATCAAATTAATATTCTTCACAGTAGAAACCTAAGTAAAATGCTGACTTATTCATTTGCTAATTCTTTATCTCTGTTGTAGGCATTATCTAGTGTTTGGTATTTGGCCGTCAATATTATATGTGTAATTAAGCATTATATAGACAATACATGGTTAAATGGTAAAATTATAAAACTCTTTTAGTGACAAATAAATGCTATTCCTATATTTTTGCTTATGTTTTCCTTCTTTGCTGAATGACAGAGAAAAATAAATTTGTTTTTACTCAACCAAGTTAACTTGTATTTAATTTGGGAATGATAACAAAATTAATAGTCTTTGATGTTCCTCTTTTCCATTAATGTTTTCTTTTTTTGGATTATTTTCTCAATAAAAAGTTACTGAAGAAGTAGTATTCCTTACAGCTTTTGGAAAACATGACAGTACATTTGGAAGTGGTTTATGAGGTAGCTTTTGTGATCTCTGACTTCCTCTGAGTGACTTGGTACTCCAAAATGGTGAGGTGAAAGCATTTTGTAAAGTATAAAGCACCATACAAATGTCATCAAGTGTTAGGAAAAGTAGGAGAATATGGTAAGGTATACGACAAAGTGCAACCACACACTTTCCAAGTGAAAGGCTTGGCCAAATTTGAACTATTAATACATTGTGACACAATACATTGGGCTACCTTTGAATTGCTAGTTTATTTGCTAGTGTTGAAGTGCATATACTAGCTTATAGAATCTATCTTCTTATTTCATTGTTCCTTTTTTGTCCATGCATATTGAGAGAATGAAAGAACATTAAATCTCATTATACAGGAGCTTACTTGAATTATTTCTCTCTTTTATGTATAATATTATTTGGGCATTGTAAATAATTTAGTACATCTTTAGGGAACTCAGTGGAGGCTTAAGGTGTTTTTATTGGAAATTTGTGAAGATAGTATTAATATTAAGAGCTTACTTTTTATCCAACTTTAGAAAATAATAGAAAAGCTTACACCATTGTCAGAACACCTTTGGCCCCAAACAGCCAAAGTACAATTGTGTTATTTCAATATTATCTCTAGGGATAAGAGAACCTGTTGGGAATTGGTGACTCTTCCAACACTTTTTTGATGGAGGTTGACTCTGGTACTAAACTATCGATATCAGACTATATCAAGAGTATCACTAAAGGCAGGGCCTGAAGTCAAAGGATTAAAGAAAATGGAAAGAGGCCAAAAGCAAACTTATCTGATCTCAAATTCTGCCTATAGCCAATAACATCAAGGCAAGGTTTCTAAGAGGGTAAACTTTCCCAAATTTTATAAAATTGTTTGATTGAATTAATTCCATGTGGTGAAAATATGCACAAAATGTTTATAGAGACACGTTGTTAATAGTAATACACTTTGCAAATATTTTCACAGAATATTAACTCCAGTGCCTGACTAATATCATAGATCACTTCCTCAGATCACTTCCAACTTATATGCATCTGTTTTGTATAGAAAAAAGTTAATGATTAGCACTATAATGAAATGCTATATGATACTTTGAAATTGAGAGTTGTTTTTGGTATGCTATAACATTTTTTATTTAAATGATAGAACAGGATATTGAATGCAATTATGAATGTTTTCATGAATACTTTGAGGAAAGTATAGACTTTCTGTGATTACAGAACTGTAAGCCTCTTTCTAATTGAGATTTTGGTATCCTATTTTCATATTGAGTTACATTATTTTTAAAATAATGTGACTCATATTGAGTCACATATTTTTATTGAGTTGTTAGGCCATGTTCATTCCTTTGCTTTGTCTTTCTGGCTTGCTTTTTTGCCTTATCATGAATAGGAAGAGGAAGGGGAAACATTCTGAAATAACTGGCTTTGTCTATATAAACAGTAGCTCAAATGAAAAACTATTATAACAAGCTGTTGAACGATAATAATATTGTTTTGTATATTAAAACTCAGCCACAGGAACACCAAGCCTCCATTGGTTTTTCAAATCTGCTTTGTAACAATTATATATATATATATATATTAAGCTCTTTCACTTGGATACAATTGATTTCCAGAAATGTTGAATTTGTAGGTAGTGTTCACTTAAGAATTTCATGAATGTTTGAGAATATAATTTGAATGTTGACTGATGGTCCACTAAATACTTTGAAGTTGACCATGTAGTCCTCCCGCATGCCATAAACCTAAATTAGTATGGGTAGGTATTAGAGGGGGTAATCCATAGAAGAAAAAGATTCTGTTTTATAAAAGGATTTACTATAATTTCATTTTAAATTATGCAGTTAAAATATAATTTAAAAGAGCAATGATTATTTATAGACATTTGCCAGAGCACACATGATGGATATAGAAGAGATATATCTGAAATGCAATGGCAGAAGCAAATACACATATATTCATTTGTCTTGCTGAACAGATATCAACTGCTTTCCACTTTAGAAATGTAGAGTTAAGGTAGAGAACATAGAGCAGCTTTTTCTCCCTGCTTCCAAATAAGATAATGTCATAGTGAATATATATTATGCTTTATATTTAACATTCTTACAATGTACATTTTTCAGCTTACTTGGAAATTCTCCAAAACTTTGCACATATATGTAGGTTATTTTTTGTATTCAAGAGCAGCATTGACCTATTATACTAATAATAAAATACATGAGCCCTATATAGTTACTTAAGGCAAACATAGTCACAATATGAAGCTACTATAAGATGTTCCAAATATTCGTGGACTATTCCAAACTAGACTAAACGCTATTGAACAAAGTACAAAATTTGTGAATAATTTGAAATTTCACTATCTTGGATATTTATTACAGAGCATGACAAAGTAGAATCATTATCGAGAAGACTGGCTGGCAATGAAGGTAGGGTCTCTTGGGGAGGTGCTATCCTGTTGCACTATCTGGTACTTCAAGTCCATTCTGTTTTATTATAGCATCTAGAGTTATTTGACCACTAGGGGTCTATCTTACCTTAATCAAACTCTAAGATACCAATGTATAAAACTAGTAGGTCAGTTGACTCATTTATGATATAAAATATAACTTAAAAGCAGGTCAAAATATTCTTGTCAGTGGTTTAATAATTTATTTCCAATTGGGAAGCTACATGGGAAATCAAATGATAACCAGAAAGTTCCTTGACAAGAATGGATATTAGAGAAAAAAGGAGTTAGTTGGAAGATCAAACTCCGAATAGCCCAGTATGGGATATGTCTGGCCCAACATCAGATACTTACATTCCTGAATCAGGAGATCCCTTTAACTAGACATCATGGGTAAGGATGACAATGATAAATTCTTTGTGTGATTCCCATTTTCTATGTCCCATGTTTCTGATACCACATTCTTTCTTCAAACTACTGTAACTATTAGCATGTCAATTTAATTATATCTGGATGTTCCTAAAATATTTGACCACTCAGTTATTATTATTTAGAATGGCTTCCTTCTACAGACAACTAACTCTCATTCATTACATTTTATTCCTAATTTCATTCTCAATTAATGGTCTTTACTTTTAAATTTGGAAAGATGTATTATTTTCATGTCTATATTGCCTCTTATACTCAACCTCGAACCATTGCAATATCCAGTACCTCCTCAAGAGGTGAATGGCCGAAGAATAAAAATATACATTGCCATGTAATTGAAATTCTTTTGATGGCAAGTAACAGAAATGTAAACCAAAAAAAAAATGAGGAACTGAATTTATTATAAGAATATAGGAGCATCTCAGAATCTGAGGAGAAAATTCACCATAAAGCCTAATGAAGGACTGAAGGCAGAAATTGGAAAGAAATCAATAATTCCCACAGTCTTAATTTCCCCATGTATTTCTCTCTGCATCTTTGTTTTTTTCTTTCTGAAGATGAGCTCTGTTTGCTTCCCTCTGAACATGACCAGATAGGGCCACACCACTGATCTTGAATTGACGTGACATCTCAATTTTAAAACCTGACTAAGACTGACTAAGGCTCTGTCTCAATTCTAAAATATCAGCAGAGATCATCTTATTAGTAGAGCTTGGGTCAGGGCCCATTGCCAGAATATTTACCTCTCAGAATATTAGAGGAACAATCATATAACTGCTACAGGGGCCTTATCTCTGTGAGTAGTGGACCGTTTTCAGAGAAGGGGGAATGTGAGCTAAGCAAATACTCCAAAATTGGCTGCTGTATATGAGGAGACTGATGAAAATTAGGCATGTTCATGACTTGGATTTCCTCACTTTTTATTTCAAATATTGTGATTTTTATCTTAAAATTTCCTTTTGTCTTTTTATTAATGTTTTCTATTTCTCTGATGAGATTTCCTTTCCATTTATTATGAGCATATTTTACTTCATATTCATGAACATATTAATAGTTATAGTAGCTACTTTAAAAGCTTGGTCTGCTAAATCCAACATCTGTGTTATCTTGAAGTTAGTCTTTACAGGTTGTCTTTTCTCTTGAGAATGGATCACATTTTCCTGGGTTTTTTTTTCATATGTTGAATAATTTTGGATTGTATCTTAAACATTGTGATTGTTATTTGTGGAAACTCTGGATCCTGTTATATTACTCTAAAGAGTTTTGATTTTTTTTTCTCTTGGTTTAGAAGGCAATTAAATTTTTTGGACTCAAATGGCAAATTCTTTCCCTTGAGTTACAGTTCAAATCTCAGTTTAGTGCCTTCATTCTTAGTTGAAGTCTGTCCTGCACATGCATGGTTCCAGGGTCAGCAAGAGTTTTGAGCAGAATTTATACACAGAATAGGGGTGCATCCTCTGTCTTTATCTCCTTTGGGGGATGCCCCCTTGACTTTCCAGTGGCTGTGGTTGCCTAAACTCTGTCCCCTAGTTCTTTAAGCCAGAGATACAGTTTTCTGTCAAGGTTTTTGTTACCTTATTCAGCTCCAATTGCTTCTAACCTCAGGTTTAAAAAAAGAGAGAAACATAAAACTGGAAATTCACCCATGACTTCCCTTTTTCCAAGCATTGATTCCCCACCAGAATCTGCTTCTTTTGTTGACATTCCAGGGCCTACAGGTCTTTGATTTTTTAATTGAATTTTATCTAGTGGTTATTATCTGCAGAAGGGTAGATTATGGCACAAGCTTACTTGACTATATGCCTCTCATCACTTATTGGACATTTCCCACTGTTCTTTATAGTAAGTTCTTTTTAAAATTAATGCAACACATGCTTACTGTAGAAATAACGTGACAAAAATAGCTAGCATATATATAAAAATATGTGCTGTGTGTGTTTTAAGCAATTTATATATACTAACTAGTTCATGAAATCAAATAGTACAGAATTATGTAAAATATATTTAAAAGTTCTACTTCTCCCCCTTATTCTACTTTGAGAGATGAATATTTTCCTGATATTTGTTACACAAATGAGATTTCACTATATATTATCTTTCTTCAATATGCTTTTGTCTCACTCATAATATATCATAGGTATCTTTCCAAGTCATATTAAATCTTAAATTATCTAAAATAAATTTGCTACTACTACTTCAGCTCTCTCTCTCTCTCTCTCTCTCTCTCTCTCTCACACACACACACACACACACACACTTACAAGCTGGGTACTTTCACATCATAGAGAAAGTTGCATGGTCATTTTTATGACTAAATTTTTATGGTTAGGGTAGTTTACCGAATTAATTTTCTTCTCCTCCTCCCTTAGGTGGTTAAAGCATGCCCATGCCCAATGTCAGCATATTGGGATCTAGACTGTAGTCTACAATGAACTAATTGTCCTTATTTAAGTCAAATCATTAAAATCTATAAAATCATTGCAAGGCTAAAAATGAAATAATATATATGTATAAATGCTTGTCTCTAAAATAGACATGAATAGCTAAACTATATTTCAATTTGAAAAATATAGTTAATGCTATGATATAGATTTTTTAAATGTGTTACAGGAGTGGCAACAGGAGAACAATTGATTCTAACAAAGATAATCAGAGATATATTAGAGATGATGATGTGAATTGATCCATGAATGATAAAAGAATTTCAGATATGAGACAGAAGAAAGAGAATGTATTCTAAGATGAAAGAACAGCATGGATGTAGGCATGAAAGTACATTTTTTCTGGTGATGTCACGTAATTTCATTGTTGTTGAAGCATCAGGTATGGTATGCATGGCCCTGGAAGGGTGGGAGTCAAGGATTGAAAGTAGAATGAGACTATAGAGTGAGTCACATTAATATTATTAAGGACCTTATTAGGTGTCACAAGAATTTTTCCAGAGTATGATAGCCAATGGGTAAAGGAATAGCATGGTGTATTAGTTAAGATAATGCTAGCTTCTGTTACAAACTAACCTAAAAATGTGCATTGGATCAAAAATAGTAGTTGATTTCTCATTCACCTAAAATGCAATCTGAGAATTCCTGGTTAGTAGGCAGCTCTCCTGGATTTGACTCAGGGCCCAGGATCTTTTCATCCTTATAGCTCTAGCATCTATAACACATGGCTTGAAAAGTTGACATGGTTGTCTACATCAAGCTAGAGGAAGGGAGGAGAGCAAAGATCCTGAATGGAAGTTTTCTTTGGGCCAGACCTGGAAAATAGTACTCAACAATTCTACTTTCCGGACTCAGTCATATGTCTACATTTATTTGAAAGAAAGGCTGAGAAATGTGGTCTAACTGTGTTCCTTGGAAGAAGAGGAAGAGGATTTGGTGAACAACTAGGTAGTCTTTGCCATGCATAGTCAGATTTAGCTTTTAGAAAGCACATTCTGGTTGCAATGTTGATGATGGATTGGCAGGAAGACCAGATATGAGGCTGTTTTAATAGTTCAAATGAGAAATAATAAGGTCCCAAAGGCAATGCTTAAGGCATTTGCAGCAGGGATAAGACAGGGATATATTTCAGAGGCAGGATTTGGTGACTGAGAATTTGGGGGCAGGGAGGTTGTTGACTTGGAAAAACAGATTGATAACCTAGATAAATGGTGATTTCTCTATCTCATGCAAATAATGCTCATCCAAAAGTAAAAGGTTGTTTTCATAGGCTCATAATTATTGACTGTCTAATAGATCAGATCCCTTTATTAAGAACTATAGGAAAATAGGGTAGAAATATTTGGTATGGTCCTTTCCCTCAAGGAGTTTTTAATCTATCTGGGGAAGGATAATACACCCAAAGGACAACTTGAGAACTTTTTTTGAGACAAGATCTCACTTTCTTGCCAAGGCATGAGTGCAGTGGCGTGATCATAGCTCACTGCAACCTCAAACTCCTGGGCTCAAGTGATCCTTCTGCCTCAGCCTCCTGAGTAGCTGGGACTACAGGCATGCGCCACCACATCTGACTAATTTTTCTATTTTTTGTAGAGACGGGGTCTTGCTATGTTGTTTTCAGGCTGGTCTTGAACTCCTGACCTCAAGAAATCCTCCTGCCTTGGTCTCCCAAAGTGCTAGGATTACAGGCATGAGCCATCATGCCCAGCCAAGAAATTTTATATATATCAGTAAATTCAAGTTAATTAAGTACAGACTGAATCCAGGATGCTAGAGAGATTGGAGGAAGAGTTGTGATCAGGAGTTCATGTGATTGTCCATAGATAAGTTTGGAGTTTGGATTTTATTCCTTCATTTAAAAAACATATATTAAGTGTATGGTGTGCTAGATGACTTGTACCGCCTGATTCATAAAAAGGGCTCAAATAACATTTGATGAATGAAATATTAGTTGTTTAATGAGAAATAAAACACAAACCTTGCTTTAGAAGGACTTATTAGAAGTAAATAATATGGTCCTTTTAGGGTTAACATAAAGGTAAACAAGCTAGTACCATAAAGGTGCTATGATAGAATGGTGCATTTCAGCCACAAAGGAAGGAATGTTCAGGAAAATCTTTGTGAAGGAGGAGGTCCTTGGACTTCTATTGGAATAGTACCTGTAAGTGACCACACAAACCAAAGATGAAAGATAAGAGAATAAAGGTCTTCCCAATGCAGAATTAAAAGAGCAAGGGATGGCAAGTAAAGTAGGAAGGCACCAGATGAAGCACAGTGGTCCCTAAGGATAGGGACCAGGTCGTGTTAATATCTGTACCCTGTGCATAGTACTTGGCCCTTTGCAGATGCTCAGAAAATATTGACTTCTATCCTTATATTCCTTCTTAGAGTCCTTGCTAGTGTGTCTAGTTTACTTCTCTTCAACTTCAGACATCTAACTAATTAACAGGGGTGGTAAAATAATGATTTTTCCATCAGTGGTTGAAGACTCTGCTTGTCCCTTCTGGTGACCTCACTTTGCATTCCCCTGAGGCTACAAAGTCCTTTGCAGGTATATTTGGTTGCTTTAAATCACAGTTGCAAACCATCACTGATATAAGCCATCTAAGTTCCAATTTCTGTTCAAAGAGAGATGCCTAACTGAAATAATAGTATCACCAAACACCATCTCGAATTCAAAATCAGATTGAGGCAACAAATAAAGTTTTATGTGATGTGAATCACCAACGGTATGAATTTCTCTTACTGTAGCAGAACTATAATTCTTAAAAACTAACAACCATATTTTCTTAGTGAAATTTACTGTTTGAAGTGTATAAGCACACTTTGGTCCTTGAAGGGTTATAATTTTAACCTGAAATATTTCAGAATAAGATAATAAGTTAAGAAATGAGTGCTTGGGCAAGGAGTTTGAAAATGCAATTTTATTTCATTGGCACTTTTGTATCTATCCTCATTTGTGTGTTTATGCACAAAGTAAGTGTCTATTGTAATTTAGACCTTGTGGTTTAATTTTCCATGAGCTAAATCTCTAATCCACACTGAGCAGAATGGTACTCTTTTAAAATGAGGGATATCTAAAACCTCTTTTGTGTATTCCTGCTAATAAATGCCTCACATTAAAATAAAAATAGAGGAAGGTGGATATTTGAGGTCAGACAGACTTAGGTTCAGTTCCTGGGTTTACTACTAACAGGGTGGCCTTAAGCAAGTTACTGAACCTTTCTGAGCCTTGATTTCTTCATCTTTAAAATGGGAATAGTATTAACTACTCTTTTGCAGGATATTTGTAAGAATTAGAGATTATATTGTAGAAATTACCAAGTATGCAGTATTTAAAGAGCAAGAACTGCTACTGCTACCAATGTTGTTGCTGGCATCTTTCAATTAAAGTCAACTTCAGAGGCAGGGGACTCGTATGTTTGGAACTGCCCTCTGCATATAACGATTTTACAACTTTTCCTATTTGTACCATTATGTGTGACTCCAGTGTATATAACAAATAAAGGTGAAGGTGAAGGATCCAGAACTCCAGTTCCCATCCTAGTCCTTAAGACATGTTCCTGAAACACAATTTGAAAATCATTTCCTCACTGGCACACATTTAAAAGTACTGGGCACACTTAAAATATGACATTAAAAACAATAGCAAGATTATTAGGAAAGCACTGTATAGTCTTTAGTAGATCCCTATATGACTTCAATACTTACTCTGTGGTAAATATGATTAAAAAACACTGTCATAAGGACTTACGAGAAAGTGTGCGCTATGCCTACTGACTTACCCTTTCGAGCAGAAACATATGGGAAATGGATGTTCTTTGAATAGAGGAAGAGTATAAGCTTTTCATGGTTACCTAACTTTCCTGCAGTCTCACCAAGGAGGTGAGCTACAACACGTACCCATGGTTATTGAACAAGAACCCTTTCTCAAGACACTTCTTCACAATCCATTGGAAAATTACTGTAAAACACTGGTTGTTAAAATTAGACTCTGTACAACCAGCCTCCAGAAAACTGTTTTAATAAGTCTGTCGATTTTCAGTATCCTCAGTGATCCACAGTGTCTCCAATGGGAATGGCACACTCTGGGATGGAGCACTCTGGTGTAGTGTGCGATCTGCATACATTATACCATGATCCTGCTGATATCCATATTTTTTTAAATGAAGATGAATTGTTTGGGTAATTACAACAGGCAGCTAATTTGAAAATATAATTTTCACTTAAATTTTTATGCAAATGCTTTAGAAATTGAGTTCAAATAAAGCAGTAAACCACAGATTCTTGAATTTCAAGGGCTTCTCTATAGGTAGATAAAATACCAGAAATTCAGCTATCAACAGAATTATAAGCAGATTAGGTGCTATATATGAATTTAAATGTAAAATCTGTAAATAATCTTCCTAGAGGTGATTGAGTTAATATGATTTACTCACATTGACAGATAAAACTCCTTTTACTTTTTTATGGCTTAAAAATATTGGAAATATAAATACATTCCCTAGACTCTTAAGCTGAAGTACCTTTAGAATATTGAAAACCAAGGCAACATTCTTTTATTTCAGTCCACAAAAACAAATTTGTAACAAAAGTTCCACTCATTACAACACAAGTACAGCAACAGAGTATTCTGTATTTGTGTCCTTGCTGTTACTTGTGAGTTGTCTACCTTCAGAAGATTTCTTATTGTTCATTAACATCCTTTTCTTTCAGATTGAAGAACTTTTAGCATTTCTTGTAGGACATGTCTGGTGTTGATGCCCTCAGCTTTTGGTTTGTCTGGGAAAGTCCTTATTCCTCCTTCATGTCTGAAGGATATTTTTGTAAGATATAATATTTTAGGGTTAAGGTTTTTTTCCTTCAGCACTTTAGATATGTCATGCAACTCTCTCCTGGCCTATAACGTTTCCACTGAGAAGTCTGCTGCCAGATGTACTATAGCTCCTTTATGTGTTATTTTTTTTCTTTTTTCTTGCTTCCCTTAGGACCTTTATTTATCTGTGACCTTTGGGAGCTTGATTATTAAATGCCTTGAGGTAGCCTTAATCTGTTTGGTGTTCTATGACCTTCTTGTACCTGAATATTGATGTCTTTATCTAGGTTTGGAAAGTTCTCTTTCATTATTTCTTTGAATAACTCTCTACCCTAATGTCGCTCTCTCCCTCCTCTTTAAGGCCAATAACTTTTAGATTTGCTCTTTTGAGGCTATTTTCTAGATCCTGTAGGTGTGCTTCATTCTTATTTATTCCTTTTTCTTTTTTCTCTTCTGACTATATATTTCAAATAGCATGTCTTCAAGCTCACTAATTCTCTCTTCTGCTTGGTCAGTTCTGCTGTTGAGAGAATCTGATGCATTACTTTGTCCATTGAATTTTTCAGTTCTAGAATTTCGGCTTGATTTTTTTATCATTTCAATCTCTTTCTTAAATTTCTCTGATAGGCTTCTGAATTCCTTCTCTGTGTTGCCTTGAGGCTCATCAAGCTTCTTTAGGACAGCTATTTTGAATTCTTTGTCTGAAAGGTCACCCATCTCCATCACTCTTGGATTGGTCACTGGTACCTTATTTAGTTCATTAGGTGAGGTCATGTCTTCCTGGATGTTCTTGATGTTTGTGGATATTCATTGATGTCTGGGCATTGAAGAGTTAGGTATTTATTTTAATCTTCACAGTCTAGGCTTGTTTGAACCCATCCTTCTTGAAAGGGCTTTCTAGGTACTCAAATGGAATTGAGTGTTATGGTCTAAATCTCTGGTCCCTGTAGCTATATCAGCACTTAGGGCACCCCAAGACCAGTAATTCCATGACTTTTACAGACTCCTTATGGTACCTCCTTGGTGAGCTTCAGTAAGATACGAGAGAATTTCCTGGATTACCAGCAAAGTCTCTCATTCTCTTCCCTCACTCTCTGTGCTGGGCTGCTGGAGTGAGGGGAGGAGTGACATGGGTACCATCTTGTGGCCACCAGTGCCACATTACACCTGAAGCCAGCCCAGTATCATCCAAAGCCTGTGGTGACTGCTGCCTGGCTACCTCTGATGTTTATTCAAAGCCCAAGGACTCTTTCGTCAGCAGATGGTGAACCCTGCCAGGACCGGGTCCTTCCCTTCAGGGCAGCATGTTTCCTTCTAGCCCAGGGTGGGTCCAGAAATGCTATCTGAGAACTAAGGTCTGGAATCAGGGGCCTCAGGAGTTTGCTTGGTACTTTATTTTACTGAAGCCAATATGGTACCCAAGTTACAAAACAATGGTTTTTTAACTCTTCCCTCTCCTTCCTTCAAGTGAAAGAAGACTCTCCCTGAGCCATTCTGCCTGTAGTTGGGGGACGGTACTGGCTTGGCTACAGCTGATGGAGTCTCACTGGGTCACGTGCACCCCAAGTCCACTGGCTCTGAGCCTGCACAGCCACAGGAATTGCCCAAGGACTGCAGCCCTTGTGGCCTGACTACCTTACAAATTTAGTCCAGGGCCCGGGCTGCTCTTGTCTGCCACTGGTAGGGCTAGCAGGAACTCAGGCTTTGGGGCAGAGGATTTCCCTCTGGACAGGCCTGTCAAAATGCTCCCTCTGTGGGCACCAGCAGAATTCTGCCCTCTGCTGTGTTCTTCTGTGCCAGGGCGGCCCTGAGTTACAATGCAAAGCCCAAAATCACTTCACTCTCCCTCTCCTGGGCACACAGATTCTCTCTCCACCTGTCCTACTGGTGGCACTGCCAGGGGTAGGGGAGGGGGTGGCACAGGCAATACAAGACTGTCTTCTCTACACTCTTTAGTGCCTCTTTCCTTGATATTATGTTAAAACAAGGTAGCATGATTGCTTACCTGATTTTTGATTCTTCTGAAGATTCTTGCTTGCATGGATAGTTGTTGAATTAGGTGTCCTGCGAAGGGACAATCACTGGAAGTTTCTATTCAGCCATCTTACTCCACCCCTTCTCCCAAAAGTTCCACTCATTAGAGCAGAATAGTTTGCAATTTAAGAGAAATGATTAAATAATCCTGATAGTGAATTCTGTTTTGTGAAATGAATCCACTGGGTAATGAAAACCAAGCCAATACTACAGGAGTTAGCAAACTTTCTTGCCCACCACCTGTTTTTGGAACACAGCCACGCTCATTTATTTACATGTTGTCTAAGGCTGCTTTGGCGCCACACTGGTAGAGTTGAATAGTTGCCACAGAGACCGTATTACCTGCAAAGCCAAAAATAATTACTATCCAGCCCTTTGCAGGAAAAGTTTGCTGACCCATGCAATACAAAATTATTTCAAATGGTGAATAAAACATTACATATGTTTGTGTGAGCAAATTCATAAATGTAGGGCCGGATATCCCACACTTTACTTTAAATGTTAATTATTATCAGGAGAGACATTAGAAATTAAATAGAATTCTTTTTTCCTCCCTATTGTACACTAGTACTCCCAAACTTTTCTGGTAACTACACCTCAAGATACAGAAAATGGAATTGAATAAAATTCAGAGAAGGAAAGATAAATTTATACTAGACTAAAAAATAAGGGAGATCCTTATATGGGTGGAGGATGAGTAACGGGGATTTTAACAAGACAAAAAGACAAAGACAAAAAGGCCAATGGTAAGGTGAGCACTAACTTTCTAGTAGAACCCTTGAATACTTGATAAGGCACACCCAAGACAAAACTCAGGCCTGTAAAGACAGAAGTGAAACAACAGTTTGTCAGAGGAAAGGACTTATCCTTTCCTGTTTATATTGAATACAGTCAGAATTCAGACATGTCACTAAATGACATGTAAAAAAAAAGAGACACCAACGCTGATCTCAAGCCATCCCACAGAGGATGCTATTATGACAATCAGAATTTGAGGGCAATAAGCAGAAAGTCTGTTTTAGTATACCATTTTGTGGCAGGAAGACTAGGGAAAACATAATAAAAAGGAGTAGTACTCAGACATAATTTTCAGAACCCTTTCTTCAAACAATATTTTAAGTGGAAGCCAAAGGTATGAAAAACAAAAAAGGTGCTTATGAAGCTAGAATGAATGAGTGTTAAAGTTCCACTTGCTTGGAAAAAAAAATAAAATAAAAGCTCTGGTGGCTTCGATACCTCTCTTGTCTATTTCAGTCTCCTGTAGAGAGTAGCCATGTATTTTCAATTAGCAGAGTATCATTGAAAGTGAATCAGAAAGCTTACTCAGAGAAGGGAATATGTGTGTGTTCAGCCCATCTAGTTTCTAGCATGTCCTGACAAGTTTCCTATGCTCTTTTGCTATCTCCTACTTCTTTGAGCCTTTATTTTCCTATTGTGAAATATGGATGACACGCTGAAAAATGTTATTTAATATTTACTTATAAAATTTTGTAAAACTTTAAACTTTGCATATAAACAGAGAAATATTTTTTGGTATGCTTTTCAGCCATTATTCACTGGAAAAATTTATTGCTTCAATTATTTTAGTAGATACTTAAAATTTTTATCATCCTTACTTTAGTCAACTTAGTCCAAAATTAAATCATTATCTCTACCCTTTTCCTAAATAATAGATGGAGCTTAGAATGCTTTAATTTTGATCATCTCCTTTCCTTCACTTACATGTAGTTATTATCCAGCATTCTGGTTCTATTTTTTCTTAACCCCTCAAAATTATATATTATTTTCCACATTCAGTGCTTGTTTAGATTTACCCATGTGTTTATTATTATGTTACTCACCACTTTTCTTGCAGCTCACACCTTCCATTGGGGTTCAGTTTTATGCTTCCTGAAGTGCATCCTCTCATCATTCTTTCAGCAAAGGTCTGTGGGTGATAAATTCTCCTTCTTTGTAGGAAGTTGTCTTCATTTCACCCTCAGTCTTTGCTTAGAAATTCTTTAGATATGGAATCCAATATCGACGGTTGTTTTCTCTAAGCATTTTGAAAATATTACTTTATGAACTACCATTTATGTTCCTTCCTAGTACAAGTAACATAACATCCAAAAATAATGTCTAAAACAATAAAGATATGTACATTTGTCCCTCAGTATATACAGGGGATTTGTTCCAGGATCCCCACAGACACCAAAATCCACACATTCTCAAGTCCTGCACTCCACCCTGCAGAACCTGCATATACTGAGTTGGCATCTGCGAATACTGTATTGTCAATACTGTATTAAAAAGCAGGCCTGTGCTGCTCAAACCTGTGTTGCTCAATGGTCAACTGTATTTTCAGTCATAGCAAGCACTCTAGAGGTAGACAGTATGAGGATTGGTTAACTGAGTAGCTAAATATATCAGAGCTCTGGGTCGGCTTCTCTGTGACACTTTTGACTTTTCTTTTATAAATTGTTAAATGACAGCCAGCTCCAAACATCATGTCCTCACAATAACAATGTCCAAAAGCTGGAAGGAAGACCCCGGTTCTCTTTGCCTATTTCTCTCTATATTTCAGATAGGATAATCTTTCTCAGAAGCCTTTTTGAGACTTCTTCTCAGCCAGAATTATGTGATATGTCCACCTTCTAATCCAGTCACTGGCAAAGGAGAATGAAATATTATGATTTGCTTAAACCAGTAATAGAGTTTGGAGTGGAGCACATCTTTTATACCTAAACAAGGTAAGGGTTCTGTTAGCAATGCAGAAGAGGTTAATGGCTGTTGGGTAGGTAAACAATAGAGCTTGCCACACATTATCTAACAGCTTCTACAATGCAGTCAAGAAATATGATGCCACTCTAACTACTTATATTTCCATTGTAGCTATTCTCTCTGTTCTATTAATATCTAGTGTTTTATGATTTTCTCTTTATGTTTGGTGTTGTATTAGTTCACATCACCCAAGAAGCAGATGCCAAGAAGGGATAAGATGGACCAGCGTATTTTTGGAGGATCCTTTAAAGGATAATTGAGAGGGAGCAGGAGAAGACAGGGAACCTTCAGAATGATGCAGAGTCTGATACCTGTGAAGGGGGACATAGGAGGAAAGGTTGAGTGGGAAGAGTTTCAGACTACAATACAAGACCTGGAAAGTTTTGGCCAGGCTTATGGAGAGCCTTAGAACCAAAGTTGCCCATTAAAGGAGTTCCCCACCTTGTAGGAATGGCCTGTATTAGTACCTTATCCATGTCTAATCATTGGCTGGAAGGAGACCATAAGAAATGTGGACTCAGCATGAACCCAGTACTCGATTCAGAAAGTCAAGAGCTGGGCCTATCAATCAATTAAGCACCTATAGCAGATCTGGCTGGTGCATTTTCATGGCTGCCTCAGATGTTCTGAAGATGTGGATTTATTTTTATTTTTTCTGCTTGGGAGTCGTGCTTCCTGAATCTGAGAATTTTCTCAGATTCTTAGATTCCTTAATCAGTCTCAGAATATTCTCAGTCATCATTATTCTTCCTATTTTCTTTATTCTCTTCTTCTAGAATGTTTATTAGACTCATACTGTACCATGTCATTCTATCTTCCATCACCCTTAACATGTCTTTGAGATTTGTCATCTCTTTCTCTCTTTGTGCTGTATTCTGGGTAATTTCCTCACATATACATTCAGGTTCACTAATTCTTGCTTTACTTGTGCCTTACTTGCTATTTAACTTGCCCTTTGAGTTTTATTTTCCATTGAGTTTTACATTTTAATACTATATTTATTTTTAGAAATTTTATTTTTTTTACGTTTGCAGGGTCTCTCTGTAAAAATAGTGCTTTGTTCTTATACTTGCCATTCTTCCTTTAACCATTTTAAACATATGCATTTTTATAGTCTCTATACAAGAGCACTAATATGTGAAATTCTTGGGAATCTAATCTTATAGTTTGGCAAGTTTTTTGCTCAGGGTAGATTGTTTCCACATATAATTTTTAAATTTGAATTCTGATCTCATTTTCATTTCCTCTGCCAGGTTCTCCACATACTTTTATATTAATTTTTCATATTGGTATTTGCTAGAACACACAGATACGGTAAACTCTAAATACATGCTTGATATAGGCCCATGCTTATACATTCTCAATAAAGATTTTTTTTATTGTTTTCACCCAGAGCCCAGTTCAGGACACACAAGTTTCTTTGCTGTCCCCTTGTGCAAGTGGGCAGATTTTTTCCAGTATACCATTTGTTGGAAGTGTAGCATTCTGAGAGTCCATATATGGGCAACATGTGAGAGTCTCATTTGCAACAACTCCCTACATTATGAAGATTCAAGCCCTCATCTCCTGACTCTACCACCTTAAGCCTTAAAACCCATGTCCTTAGATCAGTCCACTTACAAGGGAACATAGACTCCTGGCCATTTCACTCTGGTTTAGAGTTCCCACCTTGGATTTGACTCCTGTTTCTCCCCGCCCCCCCCCCACTTATCGTAAGCTCCATTCTCCATTTAAAAGGATACATGCTATTTTTATCCAGCATTTCTAGGTGTTTTATAGTATAAATTTTTTTAGGTTTTCTAGTCCACTGTTACTGCCAAAAGCTGAATTCTCAATCCCTACTCTATACTGCCTCCCTGTAGTTTGGTTTACAAGTGGCAAACTTTGCTTGCCACCAGCAAACCTTTCTCTATAGCATAAAAAACCATAATATTAGAAAAAAAATCTTTATATATCTGGCTTCAGAGAAAACTGCAATGCTTCCAAGGCAACTAGAAGAGGTCATAGGCATGCTAGGCAGGTAGATTCTAGAAAATGTTTTGACAAAGCTTCCCATTGTGTCACTAAAAGAGAAACAGAGGTCTTGTTTAGAGAGAGTATTAGAAAGGCACATTGCTCCTTTTTTAGTGTAGGACATTGTTTCAAGAATATTGCTCTAAGTGTTACCTGTTTTCTATCATCTACTAAGAAACAGTGAGGAAATAATCCTATAGTGATCCAGCTGGCTAGTTGTGTAAGTTATAAAGTTTTATTTTGTCAATAAAGACTTACTTTTCTTAAGAAGGTTTGTGCTCCTGAATCCTCTAAAAGCTGGATAAAAAGAAGTTGGCTGCTAGATTATTAGCACAGATGTAGTAATAATCTAGTGGCAAATGCAAACTCTGGTCCATACAATTCATGAAAATAAGAAAAGTTTCTTTTTTGATACAATTGATAAAGAATGACATATATCAGCCCTTTCAACATCAGCATTTTAATGAAAATTTTCTTTATAGTATGTTATAATATCATTGTAGAGCTCCTATTAAGGTGATTTCAGATTATTATCTACCAATTATCTATAATAAGTTACAGATTAGTTTTTTAAAAATGTTTACACTTTTTATATGTCATTTACGGGATGAATTTTTGGTTAATTTAATATATAGAAAAGTGTCATAATTTTAAAACATCATTTTTACAGGGCTGAGCTGACTTACCCTGAAATATCTCATGGAAAGCATACTATGAAGAATGTAGGGGGTTTGTTTCACCTGATTAAGAGAATAAACTATTTTAAGTACTTTAAAAAGCAATAAGAATGCAATGGACATTTTTATTGTTTTTCTTCAAACTAGTGAGCTTAAAGGACATCAGTAGTAGTAACTAACATTCATGCAGTGCATTTGAAAGTAACTATCACTTACTTATATTTTAAATATTATTTGCACTTACCAATTAGTAAAACTTTATTCTCCAAATTAGTGTGAATTAATAGGGTTTTAAAAATATTTCTACCTATTTTCTTAAATGTAAATATTTTGTATGCTGAAGGAATGCAGTTTCTTTCTCCTAAGCTGTTTTCTTGAGAAATCATTACATTTTCATGACTCACACCTTTGAATTTCATCTTTACTTACAATTCCAAATCGAGTTGTTCATGTCTCCTCTCTCTATTTCAAGCAATTCTTGGCCCCATTCATTTTGAAGATGTGGTCAGAGACAAGGGGTGAGTGGATAATATTCAATCCAAACAACATGACTACACATAATTTAAAGCATTCATTGCATTTTAATCTGACATTTAAGGATTGCTCTAGACTAATTTATCCTGCCCTCTTTAGCCTACATATTTCTTCTGTGCATAATTCCTTCTTGAAGTTAATGGGAATTTGGCATGTGGCAGGAGTACATGTTTCATGAAATGGGAATCTGGGATCTGTCATTTAATAAGAAATCTGCTTCTACCTTAATTGGTCTTTCTCTCTAATGTATTTCACTATACTATAGCAACGTAGGCAGTCCTTCCATTCTAATATGAAATGAAACCATTTTAAAATGCAGTATATATATATGGGTTACCATGAACAGAAGGCAACTAAGTATTATCTATTGAAATGTGGATGGAAGGATTTTGAAATGTTATACTTACTGAACATAACATAAAAGTAAAAAGTTCTGTGCTGCATTGTAAACATTTTCATTAATAACACATAGTTTCACTCACCCATGCCAGTAAATTCTAGAAAGCATCTTAATTATGCAACACGCTTTAGTTTTATTTTTTACAATTTTTTAAATTTAAATATAAATTTAATTTTTTTTTAAGACAGAGAGTCTTGCTCTTTCATCCAAGTTGGAATACCATGGTGTCATCATAGCTCACAGCAGCCTCAAACTCCCGGGCTCAAGCAATCCTGCTGCTTCAGCCTCCTGAGTAGCTGGGATTACAGGCGTGTGCCACCACACTGGCTAATTTTTTTTATTTTTTAGTAGACACGAGGTCTTACTATATTGCCCAGGCTTGTCTCGAACTCCAGGCTTCAAGTGATCCTCCCACCTCGGCCTCCCCCTGGGATTACAGGTGTGAGCCACCACACCTGACCATGTGATTTTTTTAAGTAATTAATTTTTATTTATAATTGACGCATAAAGAACTAGAACTTTAAATTAAAGAGAAAATAATGGTTTTTTTAGTTGTTTCTCAGTGCTACACACAACTACATTGGAGTTTAATGTTTACCTTGATATCTACTTTGTCTCAATTTCAGCTATGCAAATAAGTAGTTCCTGTATGTAGGGTAAAATAATTTTTAGAATCTAAAACATTTCAAATGGTAATTAATAATTTGCCAACACACTGAATGAACTATAGTATCCATGCAAGGGAACAATATTCAGCTTTATAGAAAAAAATAACAAGAAAGATTTCTATGCACTGATATAGAAAGATGTCAAGATGTATTGTTAAGTTAAAAAAGCATCATATACACATTTTTATGTGCATATTATATACTACAGTTTATGTATATAAAGGGCGAAATAATATGTTTTTATTTTTGTAAATTTAAAGGGTACAAGTGCCGTTTTGTTACGTGGATATATTGCATAGTGGTGAAGTCTGGACTTTTAGTGTACCCATCACCCAAATAGTGTACATTGTACCCAATAGGTAATTTTTCATGTTCTACATTGACATCAAAAATTACTAGAAAGATGAATAAGAAGCTAGTAAAAATGGTTACCTATAATGGGTGGAGGAAAATGGAGTGGATGGATAGAAAGGGGAAAGTGAAGCTTCTCAGTGTCTATCTCACTGGACACATTGCTTGTTTCAGTTTTGGAACACATTAATATAATGAAATGGGGAGAAGAGGAATTTACCAATACACAAAAGACTTTTTTACCTGCTAAATCTCTCTTCCAGGAATACATAAGTTTAAATGTTGGACTTAGATTTTTGTTTTGACTCTGCCACTAATTAGCTATATGACCTTAGGCAAGTCACTTAATTCATCTTGACTTCAATATGTGTAGCATAAGAAAGTTAGAATAAATGGTTTCTAAGGTCCAACCCAGCTCTAACATTCTGTGACATGCAAACGGGTATGGGTGTGTGTAAGTCAACTTCTTTAAGATTGGAATTGTGTCTGATTGATAAGACTATTTATTGCTACTGTAGCGTTTTTCTGTTTTGGCTATTTTTTTCCCCAAATGAAATAATAGTTAAAATGGGTTTTCTCACTCAGGCAGAGAGGTACACATTGGATATAAATTACCTTTTGAAAACCCAATTTTACTGCCATGCCAAAAGGAACTTCTGTCTTTTAATTTTAGGCAAAAACTTTATATAAATATTTGCTAAAGTATCATAATTGTACTAATACTAGATGAACTCAAAACCTTGACTTTTAATTGCTAATCAGTATTTTGATAAGCTTCTGAGTCTTTATTAAATGTGTGTTCATGTTTGATATCCATTCTGTTTAGGCTTCAATTATTTAATTACAGGTCTTGATATGAAACTAATCATGCATATATCCATACGAAGCTTGCATACTGACAGGATAAAATCATTAAACAGTCATTACTGTAAACTGACGTTGGCCTGAAATTTTTGCAGTTAACGGGGGAGTTGATGCTTGATGAACAATCCAATTAAAACTGGCAACAAAAGACCTAAAATGTCAGCCAAATTGCTTTTTAATAGTCAATGCAGCCGTCACAAAACATAAACATTAAAGTCCCCATGGAAGCATAAAGCTTCATGGTGAAACAATTCTAGAAAATGAATAATAATTACAGCATCTTGAGGATTCTTTTAAGAGATATGCACTCATTAAAAATATTTTGTTGGTTAGAATCAGATGATAAAGTATGTTTCCATGAATACTTCTTTATATTTGTTATAATAATAGTTTTATTTAACATTAAATAGGTGTAATTTACATTATCCAAAAAAGTTATTTTAAAAGCATTTCAATAACCTAGATGACAAGATTTTGGAAAAAAGAGTAAGAAAAGTATACAATATGACCCACTAAAATCTCAAAGTATAAAACTATAATGAATCCTCAGTTACACTGAATTTTAAATGTAAAGGCAGGAAAGCCATTTGTGATTTCTACAAATAACCCCAAAGCAATAGCCAACATTCAGACTCTTGAGGCTCTGAGTGTCCAATACTGAATGTATGAATGGATTAATCACCCAGATGTTTCCTACTATGCAGCAGTTTGATTTTTAGTTGAAGATACAAATTCAATTACTTAACTGCATTTTTCACCTTTGGTTCAAATATTTCACACACAGAAGTCAAAGTATTAGATTACCATGAGAGATTGTCTTGTATGTTACGAATAATCCAACTTCTTCCTCTGTCATTGCCACATTTTTCAATAGGCAAAGAAAGAAACCATGGAGTTTTCATCTTTGTGGTGTTGTAACACAAGAGAAAACATCAAATGGCTCCTAAGGGAAATGTTTAAAACATCAGAGTTTTAATAACATGTTCATTTATTTTTTCAATAAACATTTGCTAAGCACTTAAATAGTGTGCCAACACAGTGTTGACCACTCTTTCTGGGAATCTGGAGATGAATAAGATTTGGATACCATCCTAAGCTTACTATTTAGTTGAAGGTTAGACATATAAATAATCAACAATGATACATGGGAGGCATGTATGAAGAATTCAAACCACAAAAATAAAAAATACTGATCTCCCAAATTCACACATGAATTAGGATTCTCCTTAGCCTACCATATATTTTTTGAAAATACTTTGTAGCATATATATACACAGTAGAGCCTTCAAACAGATGGTGTCCTAATATATTTATGTATTTAAATATCTGTCAATTAAATATTGCCTTCCTCTACAATCATAGAGTGTAATTTTATGTGCTATGAAGGGTAAATTGACGTTCACACTTCTCCAGCTGTGGTTCCTCTGTTTTATCTGTTGAGGAAGTTAGTGCTGTGTTTTCAGAACAACAATTTTTAAAATCCCTCAAAGGAGTGATAGACACATTGGGACTTCAAAGTCTATTAGCTGAAACAATGAGGAGAAAACCCTATAGGAATATAAATGAAACTTTAATGGCACTATATCAGAAAATATTAAATGACTCAACTATCCATAAAAAATTTGCTTATCTTTCAGGTTTTTTTCATAATACAATGATGACCAAAGTAAAGAGGGAAAATTCTAACATTTAGGCTGTATCTCTAAACCACCATCTCAGTCTGTGGGAAAATAAAAATGCCTTGGTCTATATTATGCATAAAAGCAGATAAAAATCATGTCAGCAATCTGACTAAATGTTGGCTTGAACAGACTAAATAAGCCAGCTCTTTTGCCATTGCATGGGCCACAGAATAATATGTTCAAACATAATTTTTCTACCAAATTAATATTTTAATAGTTAGGCATTTAGAAAAGAATGAAAAAGCCTTCAATGTGAAAAAGAACAGATATATCTAAAAAATTCTTATAACCATATGTATAATTGCCTTATGTATGTTTGCATTTGCCAATGTAAATTCAAGCTAAATAATATTCACTCACAATTTAATAAAGGATCGGGTGCCTATTATGGCCTAGGCATTGAGTTGGGCACCAAGGATTCAAAGATGAATAATAAATAGACCTCACCCTCAAGCACCTCACTGCCTAACTGAGGAAACACACACAAAGAAATAATTATGATAATGTTGTGAGGCTTCATTGCCTGGAAGACGTGCATTCATCCTTTAAGACCCAGATCCACTGAGAAGGGTGGGAGGCAATAGCATCTATGCAAAGCAAGCATGTACAATACAGCACTGTGGAGACATGGAAGTGCATGGCCTATATGGTATGGAGAGACAGGACATAAAGCTGCTGGGGCTTATATGCCCTACTAAGGATTCTATACTATATCTTATAGGTAATGAAGAGCTATTACATTCATTGTAATTAAGAAAACAGTTGTGGATCCATTCATTTTGATCATTCAGTGATAATAAATATAATTAAATAAGCTGTTAATAAATTCTAGAGATATCATATATCCTTACTGGATAAGAATCAGATGTATGAATACCAGGGTGTTATCTATAGTTAATGCTTCCTACATTCCCCTGAATATATTGAAGTCAGGTAAAGATTTTCTAAGATGATTTCTTTATAAAGCACGATTAACATTTGTTCCCACAAAAACAGGAATAAAACCACTATCATGCCTATATAGAAACTTTAATTTTTTATATAATATTCAAGTAGAACTCTTAAAAGAGGTCAAACGATGAAATTACCTCCCATAATCAATACCCAACTCAAGGATTGCCAGAAAATATATTTTTATTATCCATGATTATTTTCATGTTAAAACCAATAACATGTGGACTTTTTGGCATCATAAATTACTTTTGAGCAACTTAATGATTTTAATAGGCAACATGGTATAGATCAGTGACTTTCAATTTATTTTTCTCACCATTTCCCTCAGTTAGAAATATATTTTACATTATAATATACAAAACTGACACAGAAGTTTCATGAAACAATTCATACCTTTACTAAATGTTATGCTCTGTGATATATTCTATTCTATTTCATTTTTTAAATGCTAGACAAACTTGGTTTTATAACCCATTAATTGATCATAGCCAGACATTTTAAAAACATTGTTATAAATAGGATAAAAGAAACCTATTTGAAGTCAAAATAAAACTGGATTGGAAGTTGAAAGACTTGGGTTCTTTTCTTGGTTTCTTTTCACTACTTACTATTTCTGTGACCTTGGTAAAGTCAGTTAACTTCTCTGATTTTTGATATACAAAACGGGGCTGATGCTTTCCAGATCTATCTCACAGACTCTTGTTGTAAGGAGCAAACAAGATAATACATTTCAAAGTGCTTTGCAAACCATAAAACACTATGTAAGTGTAAGGAGGTGATATCCATAAAATGAGACTATACTTCACTGTTATATATTTCATGTGACTTTGGTGAACCTTTTAATCCTTCAAATTCATTGTTGAAAAATCATTTCCTTGAGGGTATCCAGTCACACCAGATATTATATATATGAAAATAAGGTTGACAAAGTGTTTCCCGTTCTGAATAAGAGACAACAGTTATATCAGCTCAAGTACAGTTTACGTTTTTGGCCTCTCAAAAAAGATTCTGATACAGATCACTACCCTTTAAACTAAAAAGATGCTTGTTAAAATAATGGGAGGAATGCATGGTTTATATTATATAATTTGCTTATATGACACATCTTTTTTGATACATGATACTGCTGCTAAAGTTAGCCTTTGGCAAAGATATGTCATAAACACGTTTGCAGAACTCTAATGGGAAGAAATCTATAATACTGAAAAGAGAGGTAGGCAAGCCATTCATTTATAAAAGCAATGTTTAGTAAAATATTATTATGAACTACCTTTGTTCAGTTCTTTCCTTGCTAAAAATGACTTGAAATTTCAACATGATTTGAAGATGAGTTGTCCAGTTTTCTCCACTCATTCTTTCAACAAGCATTTGTTGAGTACTGACTGTGTGCCACACTGTAGGTGCTATAGAAGTCTGCCTTTCAAAGAGCTTTATGCTCTATTAGGGAAGGTTAAACAAGTATACAAATACAAGGCACAATATTAGGCTTTTTCAGTTGCATGAAACAGACTTACTCAGACTAGCTCACATAATAAGGATTTATTGTAAGCATGCATGTCCAAAAGCTGGAAATGAATCCAACTCTAGAAGCTTCAGCAGAAGGAGTTTGTGAATCTTCAACCTAGGGTTCTGCTGTTCATATGACACAGTGACTGCTTTTTTTTTTCATGTCTGCTTTTTTTTCCATATCAGTCTCTTTTCTTCCTGCTACCACCTGGCTTCATGTGTCTTAGGAGGTGCTGAGGGCATAATAGGAATACAATGCTATAGGAGGTCAGAAGAGAAAGCTATAGCTTCTTTAGATTTCAAGAATGCTTAATTGGCATTGGGCCTCGAAAGAGTGGGATATAAACAGAATATGGGATGAAAGGACATTCAAAGTGGGAAGTCAAGAATGAACATAAAGGTTCAGAGATGGAGAGCACCAATTGTGTCTGTTGAATGGCAAACATTGCAGTTTGGATGAAGAACAGAAAGTATGGAAAAGTAGACAGGGCCAAAATCATGCCTTTGTAACCTCTCAAACCAAAAAACTTGTGAATTTAATTGTAATGTAGTTAATCTGTATATACATATATTTTTAAATATCCAGTAGTTTTCCAATTCTAGGTGAAACAAAGCATACCTCAAAAATATCTTCCATTGGCCTTTGCTTCAGTTTATTTCACAGATACTGCAACACATTTGTCACTCCATTGACAACCTTATCTAGTAAGGCATAACACTAGGCAGTGTGTGGATTGATAAAATAAGAAACTGCCTGTCCTTAGAATTTGCCATTTAGTTGAAGGAGAAGAAAAACAAGCACAAACACAAACATAAAGGTAGCAGAGGCAGATACTTGTATACTACTGTTACTAATTGCTTGCATAACTCCTAACCACTGTGCACAGGTACTACCACTCAATCGCTCTCATTAGCTTCTTTGCTCCCTTGTCTTTATCCAGATCCCTTACTCCTTAGTCTGCCCTGCATGCCACAGCTGCGTGAAAAGATACCTAATTGCTTCTCAAATTGAAATATCTAGTCTTGGGTTTAAAGACCATCTACCAATTGCTATCCCTACCCCTAAACTCATCTAACTATGTTCCTTTCCCATTTCTACCTAGCCACACTCTCCTCTACAGGAGGCAAACTTATTTGTCACTGGAAAATATTGTCTTTTGAAGATCTTGATGTCTTAATAGAAGGCAGAAGAGCGAACAATGAATCACTTATAAAATTTGATTGCCTTTAATAAAGTAACATGAATAAGGACTCAAAACATAAATTTCTTGATAAATGTTTGTTCAAAGCTTAGCCAAACCCTGCAAATAACAGTTATATGTTAAATAATCAAGACATATCAGCAAAAGTCTTTTTTCCCCCTTACTGATTCTCCAGGAAATAGAGGGTAACTAATCCATGGTGACATGGTTATAGTAGGATTCAACAGAATCTAGTCTGTTCCAGGACAGAAAAGTATCTCCTTGCTTCCTTTGAATACCCTTCAGAAATAGAAGGCCACATCCAAGACAAATATTCCTTAATCTCAAATCCAAGAAATATCTATGTGCCTATTACCTGATTCAACTAGGGGCATATCACTGATCACTTTATAAAGCACACATATAAATGGCTCTAGAAATAGAGACCTGTCCTCACATGAAATCTAGAGTATTTGTAGAGCGATTATATATGGATTAATGGATTAATCATGTGACCATTAGTAGTATTGGCAAGTATGCTAAGACTAGCAGATGAGCTGCTGGGGAGAAGAAGAACCTCATGTCTCACCATTTCTTCCCACTGATGCTAAGCTTTTCAAAGGGGTGTGTGTGTGTGTGTGTGTACTCATGATAAAAGGATTTAGCTTTATTATGTAACCTGGAAATTTAACATATAATTTTTTTCTATTAAACTTTTTTCTAGGATTGTGGGTTAAGAATACTTACCAGGTAGGAAAACAAGATACTGCTAGTTCAGTATAATGCATTATAATAGATTCATGGTGGGAAATAGTTTGCAACAATATGACAATATTTGTAAAATGAATGGACTTGGCACCTGAAAAATGTGACTACAACTAGGGTCATATAATATACTTTAATTATATAAGTGACTGTCCCCCATGCTCCAGCCCCCACCCCACCCACCATGAGTTTTTGAGAGAAGTGACATTCACTTTAACCATTACATCTTGGGCACATAACATGCCTAACACTAAGCAGTCTATAAATGCTTGTTTAGAGAATTAACCATTTTGGGGTAGGGAAGGAATTAAATCAGCATTAGCATATCTATCATGTTTTTTCCCTCTCTTCATTCCCTTATTTAACTTCTGCTGCCTTGCCATTCCCACATATCACTCCCCAAGCCACCAAGATATTCTACTCCCTTTCAATTGGGCTGTTTCCCTTACCTGTGTATTATTCAACTTTTCTGTGAAACCTTATAGACTAGTCTGTTCTCTCTTTCTTTTTCAACTCTGCTGTTGTTTATGATTCCCTGCTGGTTCAGTCAATTATGTTAATGTGCTTATGCATGTGCTTAGGATCTACCCATTTTGATTGTATGACCTTTGTTGATGACCACCCACTGTTCCTTGCTGTGATTTTTCAGGTAGATACATCTGTTAGGGGATGAGGAGAAAGGGTTTAACGGCAGATTGATTTCTGTAATCTTGGGAATGAGGTTAGTCAGTAAAGAGTACACAAGTGTATCTTCTGTGAAAGACATGTGATGCTGACCATTGGTGTAAAGGTTAAAAGTGATTATAACCCAGAGTAAAGGCATACTCATCTCAAATGACACCACTAGTTGACCATGTAATCTTAGGAAAATAACATAAATTTTCCATGCCTCATTTTCCTCATCTTATATTTAAATGTACTTATTTATTGCACCAGCAACTTTATAATCACAATAACTTACCACATCTTATAATGAGAATGGTGATAGGAATAATATATAAATGGAATGATATTCGTACCTCTCTGTGTGTCTGAGAACTGAAAGTAATTAAATACAGTAGAAGACATTTACCCAGAATGTCTGAGACCTGATCTGTTCTAGATTAATTATATTAGAATTTAGATATCTTAATTCCAAGTGAGCATAACAATTTTTAAAGGCATGTTAGCTTATAAATTATGCTGTATACTGTGAGATGCAAAGTGTAGTAAGAAATAATTTTAAAATCATTTGTGCCTTAGAAAGTATGATATAATATGGAATACGAGATATGGTAGAAAATAAACAAGTTTTTAAAACATGAGGCTTAGAAAATGTTTATTTATTGTTAGTACATCACCCACATAAATTGGTGGTGCTATGTACTGAATTGTGCCCACCTCACCCCACCCCCGCCAAATTCGTATGTTGAAGCCCTAACCACTAGTGTGACAGTGTTTGGTGACTGGGTCCTTGGGGGATAATTAAGTTTAGATAAGGCCATGAGGGAGGGGCCCTCATGGTGGTATTAATGCCCTTATAAGAAGAGACACCCTTTGTCGCCACCACGTGGGGACATAGAGAGAAGGCGGCTATCTGCAAACTAGGAATAGAGCTCTCACCATTAACCAACCATGCCGGCACTTTGAACTTGAACTTGTAGCCTCCAAGCTCTGAGAAGATAAATTTCTGTTGTTTAAGCTCCCCGGTCCATGGTACTTTGTGTGGCAGCCTGAATCAGGACAGTTAACTACTTATTATTTTATTTATTTAAAGATCTAAATGTATACCTCCAATTTTTGGTGGCTAGTAAACACGTGTCTTTTACTTTTATCATTTGATACAGCCCAAATTTTCCACATACAATCACTTGTTTTCTATTTCTATTATATAAATGAAGGAATAGACTGTATAATATATGTTCATATAATTCAGTACCTTAAAACTGTTCTGAGGGGCGGAGCAAGATGGCGGACGAGAAACACCGCCAGTTAGAGTGTCTCTG
>VBSM01000656.1:3714988-3733287 GCA_008086735.1 Cheirogaleus medius | reverse complement strand
CTGTCTTTTCTGTAGAGACGCTCTGTCTGGCGGTGTTTCTAGTCCGCCATCTTGAAAACAGTTCCCAAGATCCTGTTTTCCACTGTTTTCGGTATATACCCTGAAGTGGGATTGCTGGATCATAGGGTAGTTCTATTTTTAATTTGTTGAGGAACCTTCATATTGTTTTCCATAGCAGTTGCACCATTTTAAATTCCTACCAACAGTGCGCAAGGATTCCAAGTTCTCCACATCCTCACCAACACTTTATTTTCTGAGGTTTTTTTTTATAGTAGCCATCCTCTCATTGTGGTTTCAATTTTCATTTCCCTGATGATTAGTGATGCTGAGTATTTTTTTCATATAACTTTTGGCCATTTATACATCGTCTTTAGAAAAATGTCTATTCAGGTCCTTTGCCCACTTCTTAATCAGATTATTTGTGAGGGGCTTTTTGCTATTGAATTTTGAGTTTTTATACATTCTGAATATTAACTTCTTATCAGATATGTGTTTTGCAAATATCTGTCCCATTCCATTGGTTGTCTTTTTATACTCTCTTGATTATTTTCTTTGCTACACAAATTAACAATCGTTTTTAAAGTCATTTAAAAAAATTCTATTAAGATACTTCTATTCATTAGACTCCTGTATAAACAAACTTCAGTTGTAATGTTTAGGGCATTAAAGTGTTTTTATTTGTTTGTTTTATATTTTCAGTTCTTTTAAATGGAGATGCTATACAAAATGGTTGCATTAGCATGTTGTATTATGAAAAATATGATAATTTATAGATAACAAATTCCCCAAATTCATAAAATATAAAATAACATTCAATTCACATTTTTTTAAAAAAAAAATCCAGCTCTAATATCATTAGGGTTTTAGACTTCAGACTTTGGCATATCCATAAAGCATTACACTATCAACTTGTATAAATAACCAACCATTAGAACTATTTTACTGAGTGAAACATGTAATGGTACTATTTCTAGAGTTGCTATTTGAATGACCATAACCCTAAACCATCCTCATAATTATCTATTGTTATAAATCTAACATGTATTTAGGGAAGGAAAATCCCTACAAGTGATTCATAGTTTAAGAAAATCCTTTTTTATTTTAATAACCATTATTTGAAACTAATTTAGTACTCTCCTCAAGTAGAGAGATGTTCATCACAAAGACCAGTTCATTGTACACAAATAAAAATTTAATTTATAGCCATAATATTTCATTAGTAAATATGATTAGGCTTTAATGTGCAGAAAGAAAAATAGCATAACTATATTGCTCAGTTGTCTTTTTAAAGCAAGCCTATTAAGCAATCTCTTCTGATATTTTCAGCATCAACTTAGGATAAAATGACACACCAAATAAGTTAAAGACTATTACTATGGATCACATAATTATATAGGTACTACTGAAATGAGGATATTTGCTACTAAGAATTAAAAGGAAACATTTAATGATGTGTGCATGAACATATTGAATTGGGTCTACAAATAAAGTAACCCATTACATAGATTTCATTATAAGTTCTTACATGGTTGATTCAAATTCAGCATTTTATCTTCATTGGCTGCAATAAAGATAAATGGCAAATGTGGTATAAGCACAGTTGATGTGGTTTGTTTTGAAGCCCAGGAGAGATGGCTGAGTGGCAGCAATTGAGTCAGTTCAATTCTATAGTACCCAAGGCCTTGGACTAGGATCTCCACTTCTCTGAGCCTCATATTCTCCAACTCTAAAATGGATACACTATGTGATTTTAAAACACTGCATTCTCCTCAAGGAAGCAGAAATTATTCACATCCTCAGAAGACTTTGAAAATCCCACACTCTTAACAAAAATGAAAATTTTTTTCAAAAACTCTAATTTCATATCATACTAGTTATGTGAGGAAGAAGGTACAGTGATAGTAGAGGGCCCAAAATAATAATACTAAGAAGTATTAAATGAAGCTGATGATATCTCTACAGTGAGTTTGTATAGATTAATGTCATGTGTTCATGGCACCAGTTCAATTGTTACAACTTTTTAGGTCAATTATTTCATTTGGGTTATAAAACGTCCCTAATTTGATTCTGTCTCCCCCTGAAAAAAAATAATTAGCCACATGTTTTAATGACATACCAACAGTCATAGTCTCCACGACAACAAGACACTGTGCAAATGGTTCCAGTTGGAAAGTGGGAAGAGGTCTTAACATCTGAGTAGCCTTACCTCTTCCCATCTTGAGCTGTTGTTCCTAGAGAGAAAAGGGACGTGTTTTTCATTTCTTCTTACTTTACAGGAATATCTTAACAGGCAGTAGAAAAGTAGTAGTAGTAGCAGCAGCAACAGCAAAAGTAGCAGCAACAACAATTGTGAATTTTTTGAAGACAAACTGGTTTCCTAATCTAAATTCATAGTGGAAACAATTACAATAATAATTATACTGGTAATTAATATTGACCAAGTTGATTATCACATATACCAGGCAGTATGCTTAGTACTTGACATATAATCCTGGTCTGATGCCCATCCTTTTTACGTATACCATAGAGTATCATTAATATGCAAAGCTTTAATAAATATATTTAGATACACTGTGAGACAAGTCATTTGCTCCAAATTAGGTTGATACATTGTTCCAACATTGATCAGATATCATTAGTTTATAATGTAGATGTTGGTCTTGATGCCAATATGATAAAGTGTCTTTATATTCATATGCTATGAAAGCTGTACCTGTGCAACACCATACTTCTAAGTAGTAGTCATAGTTTGTTAGGTGGTATTTTTGTATATACTAGTTTACAGTATCTCTGAACATTCCTAACACTTTAACTGGTTATCCACAACTCCTTCCCTCATGTAGTTTGACATACTTTGAGGGAATTCTTTGAAAGGAAGTTTTACATGCAGCTTGGCCCAGTGAATGAAGCATCAGATAATATTTGTGAAAGTCTTTGAGAGATGCAGATGAAAGATGCTTCCTAAATACAAAGCACTAATGTTGTATTGATGGAAATGGTTCTTCTTCACATCCTTTGCTCTAATGTCTGCGTCCCAAGGTGATATTGCAATAGGTATTTTAGCAATGCATGTATATGCCCAAATCATTTCATACAGGGGAAAATGCAAGCAAATGCATTCAAAGCATAAAAATCAGGAAATAAAGACTATTATCTGAAGTAAAAGGGACTGGGAGAATAATAAGAAGGCAAATCAATAGAGTGTTTGGTGTGAGAAAGAGAAAAGGATAGGAGTCAACTGTTCTTATATTGACTCATAACTTCAATAATAGCTTCTTAGAATGGTTGGAAGAAAATAAAACTGAAATTTGTAAAATTTTTAACTATAATGCAGAAGTTTTAAATAATCAGATATCTTGGAGTCAAATTTACTCTTAGGTTACTTACTAGATGTTACCTGATTTTATAGATTTTGTTGGACTTGATAATTGATCATTCATTTAATAATATTATTTAGTGTTTACTACGTGCCAGGCACTCTACTAAGTGTATTATACACATGACCTCATTTAATTCTCACAAAAAATATTAAGAGATGTTTATTACTATCCCTGTTTCATAGATGAGGAAATAGAGTCTTGATAATGTTTATATCAAACTGATACTAAATGGCAGTTATTTAAACCCACGTTGGTCTCCTTCTAATTTCTGTAAGTTAATCACTGTGTCATTTGGAAATGTTACCATGTACTTACTAATTTAAACAAATTATATACAGATGATATCTCTAAGTAAGTAAATTAGTAGCAAAGAAAATACTCTATACTTCATTCACTTTATTGAAAACAATCAAATGAAAACAAGATACTCTCCTCTTTGTCTTCTACTTCTGAAGATAAGATGTTGCATAACTGATTAGGTTAATTCCTCCTTATCTCTGGCTTCTACATGATTTCTTTTGAAAGTTGTAAGCAGTATGAGTCCTATTTTAAAGAAAACTATTGTTCAATAGTGGATGGCACTTGACCTTTTATCCTGTATATCTGTATACCTTAACCTGCAACTAACTTTTAATGATTACCACTAGAAAGCCCTGTGGTACACTATGGTCAGACCTATGCAGAATGGGAAACACGTAGGCCCTGTATTGCAAGTACGGAGAAGGGGGAACGTGCCCTGATGCTACCATAACAAGAATTTGAAGATTAGAGAACTGGGCATTAAGCCTGGGTGACGTGACTTCCTGAGTAACAGAATTATGCTTTACATAAACAGTTACCAAATGCTAATAAGACTGGGAGTATAAGAGAGAGCAATCCCATAGTACTGTGTTCTTTTACCCTGAGGGAGAAGCATCTTACTTGGTGTGGGCTACAAAAACCGGCAAATGAGGGCTCGTCCTCATGAAGTACAAGGGAAGCAAAAGGCAGCCATGTGTACATATTTGCATCCTAATTTTATTTCTGTCCTTTATGGTGCTTATTTGCCATTTGGGAGTAAATCAAAGTAAAAGCAAATGAATCGAATCCAAGTTGTCATCTTGCCCATCCATGAATCCAGATCACACTCTTTGGTCTGGTCTGGTGCAGTCCCCCAGTATTAATACACAGAAAGGTGCCTCTGTGCACTCATTCACTGATTTCAGGCATTACAAGAGATCTCTTTGAGAAACTGCTTCACATAAGCAATGTGTGTTTAATCCTCTGTCCTTCTCAGTATCCCTCCAATAAGACATAAAATATTTCCCCTGAATACCTTTTGAAAAAAGTTATTTAAATGAGTTTAAGTAAGAATTAAGTTGCTTAAGATACTTTCTTGAAGGGAACATTTATTAATCACTACTTATGAAGTATTTTCTTAATTTCTAAGATTACCATCTATGATTATTACCACAGTCTTATATATTCATAGTTTCCTCAACTTGTTTTCATTTTTTTTCTTCTGTTTATGCAAGCTGACTTTCTTCCCTGGGAAAGGAGCTCATTTTTTAGTTTTCCTAAGGCATCTATATATGTTAATTTCAAGGAAGGGGAGAAGAACCTGTCTGAATTAACTGTTGTTCAGTCTATTCTAACATTATATTAGTAGATTCCATTAATTTGCTTATTTTGATGGACATTTCACTTGATCCACTAGCAGACACATCTATATCAATATATCAGTATATTTCCTAATTGAGCTGCTTTCTCACGACTTCATTAGCCATCTTCCAGTTAATGAAGTCTCAAGTGCAATCTGTGCTTAGTTTGAGGCTACATGTGAAAAGACGTCATTACAGAAGAATTTATCAGATAACTTTTTTGTATTCTGGGTGATGTTCATCCAGAATGTTGCATTTTATTTGGGGAGCCATAAAGACCTAGTTAAATTGGAGAGAGTCCAGGGAGATAAGCAGTAATGTAATTGAGAGAATGAATCAGATTTTGAAGGAAAAATAAAATGAGTTAAATATGCATAGCTTAGCATAAGCAAAGTTTATAAAATAGGCTTAGTAATAGGTCTTAATGTTGGCACATCTCCAAAAAATGGCTCTATTTAACATTTCACTAAAATACCATGTTGAAAAACAAGAAGATGAAAATTAGTAATAATGAAAGAATCAATCAATGAACATTTCAGGCAGAAAACTTTTCAAATACAGGCTGTGCCCACACAATGCCAAAACAGCTGGTAGAAATGTGAAGAAGTCAATCAAATAAGTTATTTGGCATCATAAAACACTCTCCCACCATAGCTGCTATAATATTTTTATAAAGTAAAACTTGATTGAATTCAAACTTTAAATTTTTGAATTCATTCAAATTAATTAAATTTATAAATAAACAAGATAATAAATTTGTACTGAAGAAAATTATGGGCTGTATGTGGGAGATAAAAAGATGATTCAGACCCAGATCCTAATATAAGACAAGTACATGCATAGATGCATAGCTTGAATGCAAGAGGGAAAATTAAACTTTTCTCTCCTTCCTACAGAATTTTTACTTTTCTGCTCATACTTCTTAGGATACTCTCTCAGTAACCCAACAGATGTCAGGCAGAAAGACTGGTGGCAGCTGGTAGAGTTCTGCCAGCAGCCATTAAGATCTCAAATCTCAATTTTTTTTTTGTTTTGGGACCAACACATTTGAATAACATGTACAGGGGTAAAACAGTCCCATGAGAATACTAGGGCTTTTTTTCAATCCTCCCCCCCATTTATTTTTCTTTTTTCTTTTTTTGGAGGGGGGAGAGAAGCAAACTTTTATCACTCCCATGCTATGTGTAGAATCATTTTACAAGCATGTGGATATGGAAATCAGCTATGAAAATGGTCTATAAGATTGGAATTGTATCCAATTCCAGTCACTAGCTGTAATTCCATCCCTTTCTCTCCCATCCAGAAAAGCACATCCAAATGCATCTTAGTGAAAGTGGCATGATTAGAGGCATCACCCTGAATCCATTCTCATCTATCCTTTTTAAAATAAATCATTTGTGAGCTTCAGTTCTCTGTTGTAGTAACAAGTGACTGCAAAACATTGGTATGTTTTGATCCCATAAGTGAGCACTGCTGAACTAGAGTGAGAGGCCAAAACATGGGTGAAATTTGAGAATCCTCTGGGTCTTGTGAATATTGGCTGTAACATAGCCATCTCGTCCCACTGTCTCAGATGGGGGCTATGTACATGTTCAATCCCTAAATACAGATGCCAGGATTCCTCTCCATCACTGCACTAGGTGTCCACGGGTACTATTTGTTCCTAAAGTTGTGCTGGCAGGGAGGAACTACATAATATGTGGGAAACTTTCTCACCAAATAGTCAAGGTGATGATGGTTAGGTGGCGATATTAACAATCAGAATCAACTGTTTTTTCAGTCTTTATTTGAAAAGTTTGAGCAGGAAGTAAAACCTTTCCCAGGCTTCCCTAGTTCCCTAGCCTCCATGCTTTGTATTCTCCAGTATTTTTTGTCTTTTGCTTTTTGTTTTCAGTTTCTCTTGATATAGTGTACCCTCACTATTTAACATATGGTAGTTTGAAAAATATTTTTCTTAGAACTTTAGGTACAGTCATGTTTTCCTGATTTTTGCTTCATTCAGAGAATGATTTTCAGCCATTGCTTTTTGAATAAATATAAGGTGAACATTTGTAATAATGTAATAAAAATGAAGCCCTGAAAATGAAAACTTTGTAAAATTCTAGAATATCTCTTATCAGCTAATTTATTAAATGATTCATTATCAATTAATTCATAACTCTCCATTACCTACTTGCAAATAAATAATGAACTTTGGGGACTGAAAATAATTGAAATACCTACACATGATTTTAGTTTGAATATAAGCCAAATATGAAACTTTTAAGGATCATTACTTTTTTATATTTTCTTTTTGATATACTTCACTGGCTAATAATGGAAGCCACAGCATCATTGTCAGCATAAGATAAAACAGGGCAATTATCTATTTCATGTTTCATGGTACATAATGGATAATAAGACTTTCCTTCAAGACCATAGTGAAAAGGCTTTGGCCAACCGCTAATTTTAATTGTTAATTAATACTGTATATTAATGCTTAAATATTGACACTGAAAATTCCAAATTGTACCATAAAGTTTAGCTTTTTACCATTCTACTTAGAAAAAAGACAATTTTCTAAGGTAACAAATGTATTAGCTTCACTTGTGTTTTTTTTAATTAGGTAGTTTGAACACTTCAATAATTTAAGCGAAAAAGCATTTACCACAGTCCTCTTTTTTTTTTTTTCTTGATTGTTAAATTCTAGGTTGTTTGTCTTAATCTATGTCAGAGAGTTGATTGAGTTAACAAACCAGCCACTTTATTGGCAGGAATATTGACTCTTATGCCTAGGATTGGTTAATTGTACTATGGAAAGCCAATACATTGCACAGCACAGTTGGATTCCCCCTGTAACAAAGAGGTGAAGAAATGGGCTGGGGGAGGGCTGCTTTGTGGATCTTTGTCTCATTGTTATGCTTGCAGAACAAATTGGAGAAGAGGAAAAGAGATTAATGAGACCCAGAAAATAGGAAGTTTGGACTTTCTGGAGGTAGACTGTTTGATAATTATCAACTTATAGAGAGACTGAAGTACAAATATGAATTTCAGCACAAACATGGCAAAGGACTGTAGGTGCCTCAGTGTTGACCTTTATTTCCAGCAATGGTAACAAAGATCAACCTAACTGACAGAAATTAACAGAGCATACTATTTTACTTGCTGGCTTAGTGAGAGGACCATTCAAAGTTCTCAAAGGAATATACTTGACAATCTCGAAGGCACTACATAGTATCCAGGGTTGTGGGAGCCATGCAGAGTGCAATAATCCAGAACCAGATTGAACCCATATAAACTAGAAAACATTATGATTTTTTTGTTAACCTTCCCCCAGAGCTTCTGTGACTCTTCTGCAGTCATCTGCTTTAATTGTGAATTCCCCTCTCTGTTTCTCTCTCCTTCTGCCTCCTTCTGTTGTTGTCTATGAGTTTCTCATGCCCATACATACAAAAATATTTATTAAAAATTAGCTATTTAATAGATTTTTTTCTGTTCTCAATCCAATGGCTTATTTGACTGATAAATATATTTTTATTAAAGGCCGCTGGGACATTAATATTAAAGCAGTATTATTTGAGACAGAAAAGTGATACTATACTTGTTTGTTTATTCTTCTGAAAACCAATTTTCTTGCCTTTTTATTCTTTTATTCTTTGAGCCTCTAATAATAATTTTAAGGTTGAGAACAGAAGTGTTCACAGCCAGATACACTTAAGACTAACTTGATTAACATTGAGCACTATGAAGTTAATGGATATTAGCCATAACATGCAAATTTATAAACTACCTCCTCACAGGTTATGAAAGCTCCTTTTGACAAATAAAATGCTGTAAAGTAGTAATATACATTTAGAATTGGTAGTAATAGTTAATAATAAACCTTTCCTCTTTATTTTAAGCCTGTTTCCTTTTATCCTTTCTCCTGCCTAGGAGGGGAGAATAGCTCAGAAAAGCAACCCAAGGAACCAAAGGCTTATAATTGGCCTTGAGAGACTTCACATAAGTAGTTATGGCAATAACCCTTGGTGCCCTGATGTTCTTTGCACATGTAGATTATTATGGTCTTCAGAGGCATTAATTAATATTGCCTCATAAGAGTTCAGGAAGGTAGTCAAATACTAATATAGGCCCATAATCCCTTATCCAAGTGGACCTTTGGGGTCCACTTATTTCAGAATTTAGAATTTTTCAGATTTTACAAAGGTAATGCCATGCTTATACTGTATATTATGTAACACCCAGAGCGGGGTGTAGGCTAGCACCTCTTAATGAAATGCATTAATACTTCTATAATTAAATGTATGAAAATTTACTAAATTAGATAAATAATGATCGTAAATATCCTCATATCACTTCAGGTCATGTTTTTACCACCAAACAAATTTATTAAAAACTCAGTTTTCAGGAATTTTTTTTATTCCAGAGTTGCAAACTGAATTGCGGAGCTACCCTCCCTGTTGGCCAATGGGATAATGAAACAGACTAAGGCCAGGAAGTGCAGAAATGGTTTCTGATTCTATGTGACCTTTTTCTAGAGCTATAGGAATGTATGTGCCCCCTTTGGCAACATAGTAACTTTGGGAAAAACATATTTGGGGGCAAATATTGTGATAGTGTCACTAAAGAAAAGAATGATCAATTTAATACATGGATATGGGGAAAACTAGGCATGTGTCTACTTTGGTTAAATTTTTCAAGAAAATGATCTATTTGGCATTACTGTAATACTGACATTATTTATTTTTAACACTTACAGAAAATTATTTTGCATGTACAGTCAGTTCTGCTACAACACTTGTTTTGAAAACATTAATTTGTTCCCTTGCTATTGGTATATTTGAGAACTTAAGGCAAATTTCATGTTTGCATATGCACAGTTCCATCTGTTAAAAGCACTGGATGAATGCAGAAAACTGCATACAGCAGAATGAGTCTGTATGACCACAAATGGGCACATGCATACTCCCGAAACATCCACCAGCTATCTCAGTCTACCACATGTGTTGGGAGCCTCGCCCATCCACATTCAGTGTTGTAACTTTCTGTCCTGGTCAGATAACTCTCCTTCTACCACTTCAAAGTAGCTCACAATTTGCAACCCCTCTGACACTTTCACGAGCAAACTTCAGGTGTTTTTAAAAGTAAAGTGTCGTATTTGGTATGACATCCAAGTATTTCTTAACCATTAATATGTGTAAATGAGGCTACTATTCTTGTTAGGTTCGTTTTTTAAAAAAAATGTGTCACTGATGATTTTGAGTGTTGTGCCCTTAACCTCATCTTCCCACAAACTTTTTTCCTATGCACAATTTTGCATAGTACAGTGAATTTGAGAAATGTATACATCACCTTGTAGCAAAACTGACTATATGTGTTAACGAAATGTAAGGGGCAAAACACACTGATAAGTTCCCACACAGTATTTCTGAACAGAGATACTCTAATTTCTGGTGAAAACTTTCCCTAACACATGACCCAAAATAAAGTTTATTTGCAAGAAGAGAGAAAAAAACTGCATGACAACTTTCTCCTCCCGTTTACCTTTTGGAGACAAGAGCAATGTTGTTTCTGATGGCTTATACTTCTATTAACAGCTCTGCCATACATAAAATGTCTTAGATCTTCAGTTTGGAGAAATTTTGCCCCTGAGAAATTATCTTACCAAGTTATTTTAGGACCTCAAACCTGAAAATGGCTCCTATCCAAGTATATTATGTGAGTTAGACCTTTCCATTTGGAAACTTAATTTACTTTCAGAAAGCTTTATAAGTATGTCTGGATATCCACATTTGCATAATCATCACTCCCCCATTCTCCCTTCCATCTCTCTCTCAGGCACAGAAGTGTATGGTTGCCAGATAGATTTGGAAGTGAGTGCATGTGACTCTTAAACCCCTGGAATTGGTGCTCTAGAGCTCCTGACACTGAACACTAATGTATTTTTCATTAGTGTTTAATGTTGGGAAATCCCATTTCATGGAGCCAAAGGATTAAATTACTTCATTTGGGAGGGAATAAGTACATTCATTCCCCCATCTTTTTCCTGAGGTGAAAAAAAGAATGAATCTGAGATCATTTGCATTTCACAAAGGCTTAAGGTCTGGATGTATTCCACTCAGTGCAACAAACCAATACTGTGAAAGCATTTAAAGACAATATTAACTAGTAGGGAAACCTCCACATATTTGAAATGTGAGAATAAAAATATACAATAAAATAGGTGAAAATCCAGGTATCCGTATATATGGATATGGATATGGATATACATACACATATATACATATACATAATCGAAATGACTATACAAAGCAATTCTACTTGTAGCAGAAATGTTATAATAATAATAATACTATGATTTTGCTTTACAATGAAGTAAAGTTTTGTCATTTTTCATAATAACAAGAGAGTTGCAAAGATTTTGAGGAAATTTAGCCGGCAGTAAATCCCAATAATAGTAAGTGATTCTCTTTCTTTAGAACAAATGGCATGGAAGAGAAACTTACTTTCTTTTGTGCAACTGTGCTGATGGAAACCCTACTGATTAGGCTAGTAGATGTCACACATGTTGTTTGGATAGATTCTGAACACAAGACCTCACATTTACCCCTCATCTTCCTCTAACCCTAAACTTTCACCGTTTGCCTCCCTTCTTTTTAGTCATTAAGTGTTTTCCCACATGTGGCTTTAGACAGCAAATCTGTAAGGTGTCACTGCTGCTCTTTTCACATCATGGAGGGTCATTATTTTTAAGCACCCTCTTCAAGGTGTCATTGTTCTTCCACATGGCTCTGGGAGACATTCCACTGAGGCCTCCAAGGGAGAGACGTACTTCTCTGTGAATAATTGAATAGATATCCAGTGGCTACATCATAATGAGAGCCAAAGGGAACACTGAAGGTGGTTCTTTAGGTCTCATAGACCAATAAAACTTTTTTCTATCAGCAAAAGCTTTTAGAGATTTTTCTCTATACCCAACACTGTGATCAGTGCTGCGTGGCATACAGGAGAAGTAGAAGATGACCTTATTCTAAGAAACATGGAGTCTATTTTGGGAGGTAAAACAAAACGCATAGAATACCAAGGGAATGGTGTGATATTGCCAACTCAGAGGCCAATTATATAGTAAGAACAACAAATGTTAAAATCAGAGAAGACAGTCATATTTATTTTCCAAAATAGCATAATGGAAAGTGTACTGGGCCGAGAATCATCAGATATGGGCAGGCAAAATCATACAAGTTGAATGACTTTGAGCAAGACCCATAGCACTTCACCTCTCTGGGCCTTGGGTTCCTCATCTGTAAAATAGCCAGTGAAGAAAGGGAGTGGGACTAAATTAGGTGATCTCTATGATTCTTTCCAGTCTTAAAATTTTGTATTTCTGTAATATTCAATGAACTGTTACTGACATACTATGTTCAAGCACATTTTACATGAATTCAATTGAATTGTTAGAAAAAAGGATTATTATTTTCTTCATTTTCCAAATGAGAGGTTAAAGCTTCTAAGTGACAGGAGCAGAACTTAAACCCAGGTTTGTCATACATCTAAATCCTCTGCTCACTCCACCATGCTGTGCTGCATACCATTACACCACACTGCCTGCCTTTCTACATTTAAGGACTTATGGTCTAAGAGGGAAGCAGACATATAAACTTAAGTGAAAAATCCAGAAAATATGGAGGATTCTGTGTCTCTAAATCTTAAGAAGAAAAAGAGAACTTGTATTACAGAGATCTGCAATCCTGGGGATGGAGCATTAGCCAGAGAGTCAGGAGATGTGGGTTCTAATCATGGCCCTTCCACTAACTTGCTAAGTGTCCCTGGACAAGTTTTCTCATCCATAAAATGAAAGCATCTCCAGGGTCCTTTGGGTTCTAACATTCTATGCTTCTTTGAGTCTCAAGAATATATAGTATCCTTCTAGTTATGGTTATGAATATGAGCCCAGAGTTTTAAAAAAGTTAATGAGATGTTAAGTACTTATGATGATTTTTTTAGTGGATATGGGATTTGAGCTGGGCCTGGAATAATGGGGGTGATTTAGAAAATTCATGAAGCATTTTAATTCTTTTTAAATATACAAGGATAGCTGACCATCTAAGGAATCCTTTATATAAAATGAATGATCACCACTCCTTTTCCTACCTATCTTTTGTACAATTCAGATTTTCATATAGCGAGTTTATTTAAAGGGAGAGGCACCTGTACTAGAAAATATAGCCAAGAATTTGCCATGCTCTTGGGACAGTAATGTCATTTTTAAATATGGAAATTGTGCCAATGTCTTTTAAATTCAAGTTTGAAGTGGAAGGATTGAAAGACTTGGGGTTTTTTTGTTTGTTTGTTTTTTTGTTTTTCTGTGATCAGCCAATGCAAAGTGAGCCTCAGCACAAACCTGCTGAGCCCTTTGCTAGGCATCGAAAGCCTCTGGCGTTTTTCTGCCTTTCAACTCTCAGCCATTTGGGAGGTGGGACAAAGCTATGCTGTCTACAAAGTTTATCCAAAACGTGCTGGTGTTACAAGAAATCACTTGACATCTATTATGTTTCTCCCATGGAGGAGAGGTGGCTATCAGCTACAATAGCGATTTCTTTTCAAAGGGGTTTAATTGGGGTATTTCTCATGGGCCAAATCCTAACTCACTATCTTTACGTGTGCCTGCCAGGAAAACAGTGGAAAAATACCGAACAATAGCAATGACAGAAGTCTGAGGACCGCTGTCCCAGGCTGTCCCCTCTGCAAACAAGCAGAAAAAAAAAATGGTTTCCCTGCTGCCTAAGCTGCTGCTAACATGGCAGAACCTCTAGAAAGGTGTAGCAAGAGGGGAAGGAGGACACACTGTGCTTTCCATGGCCATAGAAATATGTATAACACCCTGAACAAACGCCTTTTAGCCCACCTTTTACAAGTAGCACTCCGAGTTGTTTTTTTTTTTTTGGAGGGGGTGTTGGCTGGCAAAGAGATTAGTTTTACACAGCTGAGTGACACACTAATGAGCTGTTTTTCTGAAGTATGGATTTGTTCCTGTGTAGGCAGGCTTGCATCCTTTCCTGAGGTAAGCCAGAAGGTGGCCTTATATTTTTATTTGAAGTGCCAAATGATTTTCCTTGCAACAAATTTGTGCCTTTCACTGGTATTTTCTAGAGTGAGATTTTTGCAACTGATGGAAATCAGCTCACTTCTGTTCTGTAACTTAGTGTCTTGTTGGTGATTTATTTGTTCAGTAGCAGAAACTATGACAAATGGTGTGAGGCAGCCTCATTTACTTTTTAGCTGCTATAGCCCTGAAGAATTTACATGTAAATGCAACTGTGAATGTTTTACATTTCATAGGCATGCTGCATGTGCTTTTGTAAGTTAAGTGACATTTTTACGGATAGACTGAACTTAGAACTCTCCTCCCACCCCATAGGTTATATTATTTGAAATCCTGGTATGTCTGTTATGCTGTGTTTTCCTGACTGCCAAGTGGAAGAGTAAGTCTCTATTTTGTGTTTTTCTTCTATTCTCTTTAGATGCGCAGAGCAGCCCACATAACCAGTTCACCTTCAGACCCCTCCCACCGCCTCCACCGCCTCCACATGCCTGCACCTGTGCCAGGAAGCCATCCCCTGCAGCAGACTCTCTTCAGAGGAGATCAATGACAACCCGCAGCCAGCCCAGCCCAGCTGCTCCAGCGCCCCCAACCAGTACACAGGATTCAGTTCATCTGCATAACAGCTGGGTATTGAATAGCAACATACCATTGGAGACCAGGTACTTGAGCTATTATTGATCCAACTAAACTTAAGTATTGGCAGAGGATGGTTCCACCGATTGCGGAAACTCATTTCACCATAGACGTCTCCAGAGACACACAAATGTACGCACAGATACACACCCAGCTGCATGAGCAAAAGGAAAGACCCCTCCACAGGCACAAATGTGCACACAGGCACACATCTAGATCCAGGCACACCCACAGACACAGACCAAAGCAGATGCACGTGAAAAGATAAAACCACAGATGCATAAACACCCCACTGTCGCACACCCACAAAAACATGAAGTGAAGCAATTATCCAAGCTGTCACTGCAGCCTCCAAGTGAAAGGCAGTTGTTCCTTGTTTTAAGAAACTGCAGTATTATAGGAAATCCTAACACAAAACTAACACACGGTGATAGTTTCCATTTTATTTATTATAAGATTCTTTGAAAAAGTAAGTTACCTTCAAACATTTGAAAAATAAAAGGATTTGCCTCATGAAGTGGAAGTATATGTGTAAGTTTAAAAACTGGTTTCTGCTTTTAGGATGAAGTTTGGTCTTTTGAGCAAAAATGTTTGCCTCTGTTTTTCTGTCACTTCACATATTTAGGTTTCCAGATTCACTCCACAGATCTTTGTTGTGTGATTAAACTTCTACTCTCTGCAGTTCTAGGACCCTTGATCATGATAGACTTTAGCATTATATATATTAACTGAGAAATTATTCATCATTTCTAGTCACTCTTTCTTAAATCAAAAATTACAACTTTCTATTAACATGAAAAACACGAACTAAAAAATAAACATAGCATTCTTTTATCTTTTAAATTCAAGGATTTCCCCTTGTTTGTGTGCCTTATTTAGATCTACCACCAAACTTTCTAAAGACATTCATATGTAAACAATAGGAGTAATATGCCACTTTATAAACAATGTCTAGTTATCAACTTCTATCCTGATATCTGGAAATTGGAATGGAAAGGGAAGGAGTAGTCAACTCACATTACAAGACTGGTTGTTTTCTTTTTTTCCTTAGCAGCATATTAAATTAAATACCAGCCAGGGCATCAGAGAATATGTCACTATCAACAAACCAGAAAAGTACTATGGCCCACATCCAGGAAACTCTACATCAACTGTCACTTACCAGATTAAATAGTTCCACAAACTGCTGTTTCTGCTATCTCCCAAGAGAAAATATAGCAGTCAGCACCTATGGTGATGATAATAACCCAATTAGAACTGTACTAGTGATAGGGTTTTTGTAGTGTTCTTTTTTTTTTTAATTGAAAGGAGGGAGGTGAATAAAGTGCAAAATGTGGAGAACGGTGTATATCTTCTTCAAAGAGTTTTCAAACAGTGGTGATTTCCTCATTTTTCTTGTAATTCATTTGCAGGGCTTAGTGATAGCTGAGGAAACAGCAGGGCGATATGGTTAACTAGCAATTCTGACAAGCAAACACACTCCTTTCCTCTACAAAGCCAAATAACAGGAAATCTGGAAGGAGGGTGTGGAATGGGTTCAGGCAAATGGAGAGATAAAACTATTCTTATTTGAAATGTACATCTAGGCATGTTTGTACAAACTGCACCCACGGACCTTCTGTATCTATGCAAGGAATGTATTAATTGGTCTCAGTTTCATAAGACGCAGTGAGGAACATAAGTTTTCATGTGAGACTGAAGAGAGTACCTTTTTAGTACATTTGAAAATATATTCAGCATCACAAAGATGATTTTTTAAAAAATCTATCAGCCTGATCAACTATATTTTTCCAAATATATCATTTAAAATGTTCATTTCACATGTAGTCAATAAAAGGTAACTGTGGCTGCCCAGGAACTCAAGTCTGAGCTCTGTGACAGAACCTGTCTGAGCCTCAGCCTCTTCATCTGTAAAAATGAATATAAAAATGCTTGCCTTCCTAACAAGGAAGATCAAGTTAATGTAGTAGCAAGTGCTTCATACACTGTAAAGCACCATACAATTGAAAGGCAGCATTGCTATCTCTACTAAGTGGTCACCTGCCTCTGCTTAAATAGCTCCAAAATAGGGAATCAAATTATTCCTAAGGCATTCCATTGCACCTCAAACAACTACTGGAAAGTTCTTTTTGAGCTAAAATCCGCCACTTGTTAACTCTGCCCATTTTTCCCCAGGTCTAATTTTAGGGTCCCACAGAATAAATAAAATCCCTCTCACACCTGATAGCCCTTCACTGTTCCTGAGTCTTATCTTCTTTGGGCTGAATGTTTCCCCAGTTTCTTCAGGTGTCCCTCACATTAACTGGTTTCAAATGTCCCTTCCTGGTCTCTTTCTTTAGAATACATTCCAGTTTGTCCAAATACTCTTGAACTGTAATGCCCAAGGCTGAATGCAGGTGTGGGTTCTTATTAGGCTCTTTGGTTGCAAGAACCAGAGGTCATTCAGGTTGCCTGGAGTAATTGAGAACATCTTTTCAATATGTGTGTGTTGTCAGTCCTTGGGAACCCAGGAAACACTGGTCAATTTCCAAAGGAAGGGCAAAGCCTGTCGATTCCTGACATTTATAAGACTCAGCAGTTCTCTGCAGTTTTGCTCCTTTCTGTCTCTTCCTTTGTCCAGTAGCTTATTCTTTCCATCAGCTCAATATTTATTTGTCTATCATATATTTTCCACTTTCTCATAACAATGTCTGGTCTCCACTGCACCACTCAACTCCAAGTATACCACCTGACTCCTCTCACCTCATCCCTGCAGCTGCTTGGCCCATTGATAACTGCCTAATTATCTTAGTTGCTCTAGGTTCAAAAACCTAAGAGAGGGAATTTAATTATCCCAGATCATCCCTTCTGTACCAGTCTGTGTTTAAGTTTTTTGTCAAGCCCTGTCAGTTATTCTTGCAGCCAGCTGAGGCTAGGTGGGGAAAAAGTCCTGTGGTTAAAAAAACAATAATATAGCCACCTATGACTGTCCCTTGAGCAAGGGCTGGGAGCAGTTCTGATGCCCCTTCGATGGGACTCTCAGTGGGCAGTCACCTTGACTGACTCATTCAGGACTGTGTTCTATGACCAACAGTCAGTTGCCTCCTTTGTTCTAACTATATATTTTGGTTCATGCTATTTATTCTTTTTTTTATATAAGGTTACATTGTTGATTATATGGATTTTATTATGTTTCTTTATTTTTGTATTTTTTTTTTATTTCAGCATATTATGGGAGTCCAAATATTACGGTTATGTATATTGCCCATGACCCCTCCCCCCTCGAGGCAGAGCCTCAAGCATGACCATTCCCCAAATGTTGCACATCTCACTCATTATGTTTGTATATACCCATCCCCTCCTCCCCCCTCCCACCCGCCCAACACCTGACAAATGTTATTCCTATATGTCCATTTAGGTGTTGATCTGTTAATACCAATTTGCTGGTGAGTACATGTGGTGCTTGTTTTTCCATTCTTGAGATACTTCACTTAGTAGAATGGGTTCCAGCTGTATCCAGGAATACACATGAGGTGTTATATCACTATTGTTTCTTAAAGCCGAATAGTACTCCATGGTATACAT
>VBSM01000656.1:3671061-3707671 GCA_008086735.1 Cheirogaleus medius | reverse complement strand
CTCGGCCTCCCAAAGTGCTAGGATTACAGGCGTGAGCCACCACGCCCGGCCAGGCCTCACTTCTTAATACCAACACACTGGGGATTATATTTCAACATATGGAATTTGGAGAGATACAAACATTGAGACCATAGCAACCTCCCTACCCTAACTTTCATAAAGAAGCCCTTTATCTGTGGTTTCGTAACACTGTGCATATGTCTATCAAGATCTTATTCCATTGTATATTTGCACTGAACATCTTTTATTTACTTGCCTTTATTCCTCATTGCAACTTGATTAAAAGACTATATCTTTTTTTACTTGAATTCCTCAAGACTTGGCTTGTACTGTTCAACAAAAATTTTGTAGGATGCATGGACAGATAGACAAAATAAGAGAGTAGGGAGCTATAGATGTAGTAGATTTTTGAAATCAGGAACCGAAGTTGGTAGAAGCAGACAATGAATTTTATTTTGGAAACACTGGAACATCTATGTGGGACATCCAGTTTGAAATGTCCAATATCCAATAAATAGTTGAAAATGTGGATCTGGGTTCCAGGAAAGGAAGAAAGAAAAAGGTTTTCTCCTACCACTCACTAAATGCTTACTATGTGCCAAGCATTTTGCCAAGCAATTATCACATTTATTCCAACTTTCAGTTTTTAAAATTGAGGCTTAGAAAAGTGAACAACATACCACAAGATCACCAGTTAGTGTGTAGTGGAGCCAATTCAAACTCAAGTATGTCTGAACCCATGAAAGATATGGTTGAGAGTTTCATAGGTAGACATAATAATTAAACTTCTGAATGATGGAGGAAATCTTGAAAAACCAACACAGAGTTTAGTGAAAGAAAAAAAGAAGACCATAAACCAAACCATGGGGCCACTTCTATCTTAGGAGTCAATGGGGGAGAAAAAAGCCAGCATAGATGATTGAGGAGTAATCATGGAAAAGCACAAACAAGAGAGGAGAAAATTTTAAGGAGATGGTGTTCATGATTTTCAAATGCCACAGAGGAGTCAAAATGTGGATGAGAAGAGACCATTGACTGTGTCAAGTACAAACTTTTAAGCATCAGTTTCAGTACGGTAATGAGATTGAAGTTGCACTGCATTGGATTTGAAGAATTGTTAAGAGGTAAGAAAATGGAAACAAAAGGTGGACTACTCTTTTGACATGTGGCAGTAGATTGAGAGGTGACTGAATCAGGGCAAATCTCTCATATGAATCAGAAGGAGGAATAGAAGGAGAACTACTTTTGGTGACGAGGTATGCAGTAGTCACCAGGAAATTGATGTTATTGACAGGAAGAAACTGACAGACCAAGTTATAGATCAAGTTTTCATAATGGTAAAAAAAATATGAAAATATGTAGGAATGTCACATAATGCTAAAAAAAAAAAATACAGCAGTACAGGCTTCCCAGGTTGCCAAGCCCCAACAAGGGCATACAGCTGGTGATGGTGCTACCTTTGAGGATTAATAAATTCCCTAGGGGCAACAAGTTTGCCCTTGCTAGTCTCATAGTAGAGGGTGGTATTATACCCTCCCACCTTTATTTAAACTTGTCTCTCAAATATAAATCATATTTCCAAGGACAAGTAGCTATCATTGGCCAAGACATGATTATAACTCAGACTTTTTGTCTCCATCTGGCATACACAAAACACTAGGCAGTCCCTTGGTACTGATGAAGATACTTAATAGTGACATATGTATGCACAGGGCTTGCATTGACAACATAAATGCTAACTTACAACTATTTCGAGTTCAACTATCAAAATATCAAGTACAACATGATATTAGCCTCCTAAGTAAATTTAATTTCTTCTGGCATAAAAGAATCACAATCTGCTATTTCCTCTACCCTTCAACTAAAATAATTTTCTTTTATCTATGACAGTCTCATCTCTCAAATTTTATCATTTACCATAGTGAGTAGTATCATTAACTTAGATAATTTTACGACAACATGACTGGTTATCTTTTAGTAGATACACTTGTAGCTAAATACTTTTTCTTATTTGTCAAAATCAAAAGACACAGATATTAGAGAATGTATAGTGTGTATATGCATGTATGTGTGTGTGTGCACATATAGGCATGTGTGCATATAGAAGTATGCATGTATAATTTGCTACTGTCCAAAGGACTTTCACTAGTTATCTTATTTCAAACTCTAAACAACCCTAAAAGGTAGACATATAGAAATTATGCTGAACTTAACAATAAAGTAACTGGGTCTTGGGAAATTTTAATAACATGTCCATGTGGCAGTTGGAGCAAGAATTGGAGCTGTAATGCAAATCTCCATGAACTAATTTAACACTCTTTGTACTGTAACAATTTGTCTCAGGTATGTGAAGAACCCAAGTCATCCCCTTTTGTCTTTCAGTGAATATTTATGATTCAGTTAAGTTTTCCTGCCTGGAGATATAATCTAGTTTTTTTTTCTATTTATATTAAAATCTTGATAAACTTAAATGCCCAGAAAACTGGAGAGTTCTGGTTAATTGGATTTAGTGATTACCTTAAGGTTAAATAGAACTTTTTATAAATTGCCATTCTTGTTGAAAATCATTCTTAAATATGAATCTACTTTCCATTGTAATCCAAATGACCATAATTTAATCTTTTATAATTGAAAATCTTATCGTATGTCAGAGTTGTCTTTTGTATGTGAGTTTTTATCATACAGTGGTCTGGATATAGAGGATATTGTAGAGTGAACAAAATATCATCTAGTGGGCCCAGGATATCCTTTGCAAATTTTGAATGGCCTCATGTGAGCACTTGAAAAAGTGCAGGATTTAGAGTTAGAAATCTTGAGTCCAAATCCAGTTCTGCCACTAAATAGCTATGTGACCTTGATAACATCTTATTCTTCCTCTCAACCTCATTTCCCTCAACAGTCAAATGAGAGAATGAAGCTAAATAATATTTGAGGTCCTTTCTGGCTTTACAATCTCTTGTCATTCTGTGACTTGCCTTCTTGTCACTTGCTCCTCCACTGAAAGAACCCTGCTCAATTGAACTTTCCAGTTAGTTGGATTCTAATTAAATTCCAAGTTTACTAATTCTAGGTGAGGTCCCCAAATAAGTGAGATAAGTTTAAGTTGAACGGTCATGATTCCTTCAGAATTTCCTATGGCCAAGAGGAAATGAAGAAGATACCACCTTTCCCTATCTGTCAGGGGTGGGGATAATGGCAGGCAAGTATAGTTAAGGAGGCAATGTTAAGCAAGTGAAAGACTAGTCTCTGAAGTCATTTTTTGGGATATACAATGGCTATAGTAATTAAAACAGCTTGTTACTGGCACAAGAACAGGGACAACGACCAGTGGAACAGAACAGAGAACCCAGATATAAAACCATCCTCATATAGCCATCTAATCTTTGACAAAGCAGACAAAAACATACACTGGGGAAAAGAATCCTTATTCAATAAATGGTGCTGGGAAAACTGGATAGCCACATGTAGAAGACTGAAATAGGATCCACACCTTTTACCTCTCACAAAAATCAACTCATGCTGGGTAACAAACTTAAACCTAAGGTGTGAAACTATTAGAATCCTAGAGGACAACATTGGAAATACTCTTCTAGACATTAGGGTAGGCAAAGAATTTATGAAGAAGACCCCAAAGACAATCACAGCAACAACAAAAATAAATAAATGTGACCTGATCAAATTAAAAGGCTTCTGCACAGCCAAAGAAACTATCAAGAGAGCAAACAGACAACCTACAGAATGGGAGAAAATCTTTCCAATAAAGAGCTGATAACTAGAATCTATTTAGAACTCAGGAAAATCAGCAAGGAAAAATCAAACAACCCTATCAAAAAGTGGGCAAAGGACATGAACAGAAACTTTCCAAAAGAAGACAGAATAATGGCCAACAAACATATGAAAAAATGCTCAACATCTCTAATCATCAGGGAAATGCAAATCAAAACCACAATGAGATATCACTTATCTCCAGTGAGAATGGCCTTTATTAAAAAGTCCCAAAACAATAAATGTTGGCATGTATGTGGAGAGATAGGAACACTCTTACATTGCTGGTGAGACTGCAAACTAGCTCAGCCTCTGTAGAAACCAATATAGAGATACCTTAAAGTGATACAAGTGGATCTACCATTTGATTCAGCAATCCCATTACTGGGCATCTACCCAAAAGAACAAAAGTCACTCTATGAAAAAGACACCTGCACTCAAATCTTTATAGCAGCACAATTCACAATTGCAAAGATGTGGAAACGACCCAAGTGCCCATCAATACATGAATATATTAATAAAATGTGGTATATGTATACCATGGAATACTATTCAACTATAAGAAACAATGGTGATATAGCACCTCTTGTATACTCCTGGATACAGCTGGAACCCATTCTACTAAGTGAAGTATCCCAAGAATGGAAAAATAAGCACCACATGTACTCACCAGCAAATTGGTTTCACTAATCAATACCTAAGTGGACATATAGGAATAACATTTATCAGGTGTCGGGCAGATGGAGGGGGAGGAGGGGATGGGTATATACATACATAATAAGTACGATGTGCACCATCTGGGGGATGGACACGCTTGAAGCTCCGACTCAGGGAGGGGAATGCAATATACATAACCTTAACATTTGTACTCCTATAATATGGTGAAATAAAAAAAAATAGGTGCTCAATAAAATTTTGCTAAATAAATGAATTTAAAAAACAGAACCCTTCATAGAGATAGGATTCAAGATGCAGCACCTTATATAGAAATCTACCCTGCCTTGGGTCATACTGTGAAGCTGCAGTAGAACTTTAATATCTTCCTTTATACTGTTATTCTCAGTCTAATTATGAAATAAATATAACTTCATTTTTTGTTTTCTGTGAAAGATAAAACTATCTAGTATGGGTATACATTCCAACCAACCATTTTTAAACTGCATCCTCTGAATCCATGATGATTTTTTCTAAGTATTGACAATGATGCATAGAGAAAATAAATTCACATTTAATATTATATTTGCCAAATATAGATGCATATTTGGAAGTCAGCAGAGTGCATGAAATCACTAAACTCTTGAAGTTGACCTTACCTTGTTTATCTCCCTGTGCTGTGTCTGAATAATTAAAGTGAACCAAAGTGTTTCTTCTTTCCACTCTCAAATCCACACAGCAGGGGACCAGGGAGAGAACATTTCAGTGGAAGGAGACCTGGTTTCCACAAATTCTCCTGTGCTCAAGTGGAATTGTAGTTACTGAGCTTTAGAGCACAGTACAAAGCTGAATTTGACTGTTTCTTAGGTGGCCTAACCAAAGGGAAGTTGATGTTGTTTCGATTCCTGTCATTATTATATTTTCTCCATGTTTTAATTGATAGTTCAGGTTATGGATTTATGCTTCATGACAGGATCATGAGGGGTACAATTTAAAAAGCAATTTTAAAAATTGAAAATAGAAAATGTTTTCTAGTCTCCATATCTTACCAAGATTTCCTTGTTTGGTCAGCAAGGGTAAATGTTTGAGGCAATTATGAGTGAGTTGTATATGCTCTCTGGCCCTAGGGTTCAGGGTATTTGTTGAATGATAGACCAATCCCACGTGCAAATAGCCTCAAGGAGGAATAGCTGTGAGCTTGGGAGGATGATAAGATCAAGAGTGCCTGGCAAGAAAATCTTTTTCTGGAAGTCTTTAAAGAGTGACCAATTCCCTCCCATACAGATGGTGAATACTTTAAAAGTGCATGTTCCAATCGCATTAATAGTTTTAGACAAAGGTTTCTCAACTCCACCACTATTTACATTTTGAGCTGAATATTTTCTTGTTTTATATGTCTTGAGGAGGTGAACTGCACAGGGTACTTTAGGATGTTTAGCAGCGTCTCTGGCCCATACACACTAGATGCCAGTAGCACCCTCCCCCAAGTTGTAACAACAAAAATATCTCCTGATATTGCCAAATGTTGCCCATGGGCAAATTCCTCCCCAGTTGAGAAACATTCTTTTTGTCCCCAGTTTGAGAAACACTTTTTGTTCAATGTTTCCCAACCTAGTCCTGGTACTGGTAAGGCAAAATCTATTGTCACCTGCTCACTTTTTATTCAACCCCTTTTCAGACTCTTACAGTTTCTTTTTTCCCTTCCCATTTTCCCTCTTCCTGTTCCTTTCTTCTGAGGCCTTTGTTAGAGGGCTTAGTTAATTCTCCAGTTTATAGTATAATTTGGGTTGGAAACCATTAATCTAAATCCATTTAGCACTAAGCCTCTCCCCATTGCTTTCCTTTTAATACAATGGCAACTCCTCATATAATTTTATCCCCAATTAACTTGTCATATCCTGCATTTCTGTGTGAGAGTCTTAAGCAAGAGGAATATGTTTTTGACACATTGAATATATACCCAGTTGTACTATACTTAATTGGCTTGTTTTCTGGGGATTCAAAAAGCTGGAAAAATACAGTGTCATTGCTAACTATTTATTTAAATCAGATCTAGACAGCCTATAGCAAAGGAGGCTGGAGTGACCCCAAAGCAACTTACGAACAATCCTCTTACCCTTGCAAATATAGCCTTATCTGCCTGTCTATCCACCTACCTACCTTTCTATAAGATTTCTTTCTTATTCTATTCCTTTCTCTTCTCCTATACACTTCGTTGTCCCTGTGTTCACTTATTATCCTTTCTTTCCTGCCTTACTTAGACCTGCACTACTTTTAGGTATTTCTTAGCTCTTCTGACATCATTCTTTGCTAAAAAGCTTACAAGGACTCTTAGAAGCCCGAAAGAAAATGGCACATTTGGGAAGACACACATGACATAGGATGGTCAGAAGCACAGAGGGCATCAGAGACAATAGCAGTAGTCAGGCTGACAGGCACACAGAGGCCAGGTCATGATGGACCTTATAAAAACAGTGCAACTTCATTTCAAAAATAGAAAGGACACAGATAATTAGAAAGAAAAATAACTACAAATGCCATCATCCAGAGATAATTACTATTAAGATTTCCATGTGCTTTCTTTCAGATCAGATCTCTGTGGAGTAGGCATTTGGGGTTGTATTTGTATTTGTTTTTGTGTGGAAGGGGAAGGCACACAATTGTGGTTGTAGTATATATAAGAATCCTGCTTTTTCCCAACATGGAAAATTGCTTATTGCCTTATAAATTATCTGGTTACTGGGAGGAGAAAACCTTAAAGCCAAATGAAATTTTTAAAAAGGTTTTTTTTAAAAAAAAATGGTACATGGTAATCTCACAGTAAAAAAAGAAAATAAGTACAGACAGGCCTAATGAAAAGTGGAGCTCTCTCCCTCATTCTGTTTCATTTTGAGGCCACATGATGTCTCATTTCTGCTTCTTTCTGCATATATGCTCCATCATCAAACTTCATTCCAGATGGGATCTTTGTTTGTTCCTCTGTTATGTTGTAACTCCAGCTCTGGCTCAACATGACCTTGCATCGTGACTTCCCTAGCTGTATATCTGTGTCTACATTTCTGAGAGAGAGAATACAATTGCCTCTGAGGTTGGATATCCAATTCTGGTCCAATTAACTATGCCTGCAGGCAGTGGAGAGCAGGTGGTGGGGGAATCATGGACAGGGATGCCCTTTCTAGGTCTCTATGCTGAGAAACAATGATCCACATTTCTAATATGCTTATGTGGTTACAAAATCTTTGGATTTTCTATGACTGCATAGTGTTCCACTAAATGAATGTACTGGGCTCCTTTCATATTTGGGTCTGCTTTCTTCTAGCCAGTGGATGAGGAATGAGATTGATAATCATGGGTGGGAAGTTTTTAGAGGCCAAGCCTTAAAGTGTCAAATATCACGTTTGCTCACACTTTCCATTGCATTTGCCAGAACTCAGTCACATGACCACACCTAACAGAAATGGTGGCTGGGAAATGTAGTCCTCCATATACCCAGGAAGAGAGAAGAACAAGGATGTTAGTGAAGGGCAGGCAGTCTCTGCCTCAGGCTACCTGTTTTATTTTGAGGCTGATATTTCTTTCAGAGGACAGCCATGCCCTTTGCCGGCTTGTCCTTTACAGAAATGTTATGCTGGATAGGTTAGGGGACTGATGTGAGTGGCATTTCTTATGTTATTTTATGGCATTATAAAGCACTCTTACTTTTAATGTACACATATGTGTAAGACTTTCAAAGAAATGAAAGCTGATGTAAGGCAAATGTTGATCAACATCCTTCAAAAGTTGCATTAATATGATAATCTAGATTTTCAATCTGAAGAGTTTAGTGAGAAACTCTTAGGCTCTGTCTTTCTTGTACTCCTTTGTAATTAATTTGAAACATTCTTTCTTTAAATAAAATGTCCTTGCTAACTTAGATTACAATTCAATAAAAACAAATGATACAGAAAAGTATACCATGTCAACTGGCTCATAAAATAAATGAGGAAAATACATGTCTGTAGAAAATGAGGATGAATAAAAAGGTAATCAAATATATAATACTCTGCCTACTACCCCCTGCTTTAAAAAGGAATAAAAATAATAACCCAAGTAACCAGTTAAGATCAATTCTATAAAATCAGCAGGTTACTTTGATGAGTAAAATTGGAAACTGACTTTCAGTTTTTGCAAAGGGAAATATAATTGAGTTTCTTTATAAAATGAAGAAATTAAAAAATATCCTAGGAAGCTTAGAGTCTGGTTTAGTTTAAACATGTAATCATAAATATTTCCTAGGTATCATGTTCATTCCCATTTTAAGTAGCCTCTATTGGGGAATGAACTACTGAAAACTATGGTGTTGCATTCTATTATTCCTTCATAGAAAATACGTGTAAAATCATAAGAGGATTGAAAACTTCACCCACCAATAGCTTTATACATTGTTTCTAGTTTGAGAGGATTATATCTTCTACACCATATCTCAAAACCCAAATTACTACTAAATCTACAAAGAACAAAAATATGGTAAACTTACTTATCTAAGTAAATAATTTTTACATATTGGCCTGAGCCTTTTAATATGGGAACATTTGCATTAATAAAAAATATTAATTTGATATTTACTCTGCAACTGGTATAGAGATTTTAATATCAATTTTGAAATTAAAGTTAGATCTACAGAGCACAGATCTAACTTGGAGAAGGAGAATGAAAAGGTGACTTTAAAGGGCATTATATGAAGTGAAGCATAATGGTTTATTTTAATTTATTTTGGGGGTCTACTAAAGCAACCTGGTAAAACATTATAGAATATGTAGTATTTTCTTTCTGTAGCATTTATATATATAGTGCCTCACTCCTAGTTCCAATTTATCTCTAAGTATCCTGTTACACAATGTTTAATTTATATAGGAAAATCCAATATGCTACTGCATGAAAACTTTCTGATGTTCCCTACATTCTAAACAGAGACATGACAATTACCTAACTTTCATAATGATGACAAGTATGTACCCTCCTAATATCATTTTGTCATTTCTGTAATTTTAAGAGTTGAAATATTTCCATAAAAAAGTATTCAGTGGAATACTAATCTTATAGATATTCATCTTTGAAAAGAGAAATACCAGATGATCATGTGAATTAAGAAGATTGTATTACCTTATTATTAACATTATGAGTGATATTGTGAGCTAATATGTACACGGTAGTTAAGTAAGTAGGTTTTATTATTCATGCATGAATTTAAAAATATTTATTGAGCACCTGTTGTTTGCTGGGCACCATTTTCTACTCTCATGTTGTTTACACTCTAGTAATCAACAAAACTGAAATTGTTCCCAACTGTATCTCTTACCAGTTGTGTGACCTTAGGGAATTTATTTAATCTTAATATCTGATCCTCAACTTCCTCACCTATGAAATGCAGATAATATCATCTGCCTTTCAGGGTTATTGTGAAGGTTCTGTGAGAAAAAAAAAGCCAATAAAGTACTTTAGCTGAGTGCCTGACACATGATAGATGTTTAGTAAATGGTCACCAATATTGCCATTATCATTAACAGCAATTATTTTTAACAGTAATTCTTTCATTACCAAAATGCCTTACAAAAAGAGATGAAATATGAATCAACTGTTTCTTTGATTTATTTATTTTAGATTATGTGAAAATGCAATGAAAACTTGTAGTTGTGTTTTTACATTCAATAAGCCAAGAGATATTTGCTCACAAGTGAAACACTTACTTTAGAGTCCCCAAGATTCATTCATTCTGCACAGTTAATCAAGAGCCTTTTAGAAGAAGCAAAGGAATCACACAAATATTAATAAATACATATTCATTGAGTATCTTTTAATACCTAGAATCTACCTAGAAATTTAGATTTGTTTCCTACCCTCAAGGAATATGCAATCTAGAGACAGATGACCAGGTAAGGCAAATACTGCTTCTGAATAAAAGAGGAGAGGGGATGATAGCCATAGAAAGGTTTTAAAAGAGCTCCCCCATTAGCTATTAATTACCCCACTTGGAAAATCACAAGAGTAACAACCTAGATCATAGAATATTTCTGTTTGAGAATATATTATAGAACTAAGACTTAAGCCTAGGAAAATTAAGGTTTAGATAGATATCCTGAAATTCTTTTTAAAAAAACTCTTAAAAATTATGAACAACATGGACAGAGCATAGACATTTTATCAACACTTTGCATACAAGATTTAGAGGGAACGTGTGGACAGAGGTGGCTTAATGTTTGGAAGAAAGAATCCTAGAGAAAATAAAATGAAATCCAACTTTATGTAGCTATTAGTAGAGGAATACAGTGTGTTACCCCAGGAGGTTGTCCAAATTGATAATGCTATTAGATACAAGAAGAGTTTAAATAAATACTCTTCTTAGGAGTATTTATCCTAAAAAAAGGAGGTGGGGAAAGACTTATTAAGGGGAAACTAGAGATGTTGAGGTTGATATCTTCACCAGTAACCACATTTTTCTGCAAAACAAAACTAGGTATTCTTGTTAGAGAATAAAATGAGGCTGACCCAGCATGGCATTTTCTTTTATTTTCTTATGTTTCTTGGAGGCATAAGAACAAATACCTATGAATGGACACATCTCCAAAGATGATATACAAATGGCCAACAAGAATATGAAAAGATGTTCAACAATCTTAATCATCAGAGAATTGCAAATCAAAACCACCATGATATATCACCTCACACCCAGTAGGATGGCTATTATCAAAAAAAAAAACAAAAAAAAAAAACAAGTGTTGGCAAGGATGTGGAGAAATTGTAACCCTTGTATACTGTTGGTGGGATTGTAAAATAGCAAACACTATGGAAAACAGCGTGAAAGTTCCACAGAAAGGTACAAATAGAACTACCATATGATCCAGCAATCTGCATCTGGGTATTTATCCAAAAGAATTGAAAGCAGATCCCAAAGAGATATTTGCACACCCATGTTCATAGAAGTACTATTCATAAAAGTCAACAAGCGGAAGCAACCTAAGTGTCCATGAGTGGATAAATAGATAAACAAAATGTGGTGTATACATGCAATGGATTATTTGACCTTAAAAAGCAAGGAAATTCTATCCCATGCTATAGTATGAATGAACCTTGAGAACATTATGTTAAGTGAAATAAATAAAAATAAATCAATAATAAATAAAATCAATCACATGATTTGAAGACAAATACCATATGATTACACTTATGTAAGGTATGTAAAGTAGTCCAAATCATAGAAACAAATAGTAGAATGTTGGTTGCTAGGGGCAAGGGAAAAAAGGAGTTGTTTAATGGGAGTATAGTATTTCAGATTTGTAAGATGAAAAAGTTATGGAGATTTGTTGTACAACAGTGTGAATATACTTAACACTACTGTACTGTATACTTAAAAATGCTTCAGATGGTAAATTTTATGTTATGTAGATTTTTACCACAATAAAAATGCATTGAATAATTTGTTTAAAAAGAACAATAAATACCTAAATTTCACCAACTATTTAAATGTGATTTGCCCCCCTTGTAGTCTTCCTCTTTTTTTAAAACGTAAACCTCAGCTTTTACTGGAAGCAGGTTGAATTCCTTCTTCTGGGTACAAAAATGAGACAAATTCTTATAGCTAAGGGAATACAGGTTATATGTGTATCTCATAAGAATGTTTACAAGATGTAAAAGAAAAAATCATTGGTTATTTATGCATCTCTTGTTAGAAAGTTGTAGATATCTGTCTATTTCCTATAGAATTTTAAGTGCCACATTACATCATGTCATTTAGTGCTAACAGATACCCTCAGAATTATGTAGTATGAAGGGTTTAAAAGGAGAGTACATTTCCCCTTTTTTATATATGATTTTAAAATCCTTACTGGAGCATTTATTATATTCCCATTTACCACCACTGGGTCTCATCATTCTTGAAGATATTTTTTTTCCAATTTCCTTATATGCCCATTTCCTTTTGGCAATATCTTGCTTTTCCTTTTTAAATTTGAACTTGAATATTAAAACAGATGCAAAGAAGAGTACTACTTACACATAAACTCTTGAACTGCATTTTTATCATTTGCTGTGTGGAAAAAACCCAATTGTATGAAATTGATAGCAACATTTTAGTGTATCTTCAGGTCCCCAGGGAAAGCAATGTGCTTAGACAGATGATCTGATTTTATGAGCACATAGCTAAAGTCTAGCACTGAGCATTTGTCTTTATGCTCCTACTTTTTTCAGGGACTATGGAAACACATTAAGGTACTAGTTTCTTTCCAACAATGGACTGCAAAGTGTATGACAATATATAGCATATGCATTGCTGTTTTTCATGATGCACATCAAAGTATAGATCACTTTCAGCATAGAATCTTAATCTGAGCTTGTTAATAAGAAAACAAGAACCTTAGTGTATGAACTCATCTTATTATCTACCCTCACTAAGGACTGTCATTTGGATTCCACTCAAATATGAATTAGTTTAAATGTTGCTCTGCTACGACTGTTGAATTTATTCATTATGCCGTAATATTTTACTTATGAAACTGCATTTGGAAATCCTTTGGTGTACAGCAGGATGAAATTACAGTGCTAAGGGATATTGATTATTGCTTGTAATTGCCATCATAATAGCCAACAATTCTCTGTCTTTCTTTGCCTTTCTTCTACGTCTTAATATTATACCAAACCAAATCAATATCCAACATATTGGGCCACTTACATTGTTTCAAAAACCCAATTGTTCTTCTTCATAAATATACAAAGGATTGACGATTTTATCTCTAAATATTGAATAAAAGAGCCCCATACTGCTGGGTTTCTCCTTTATCCCATAGGAATGTATCAGAGTATTGCTATGTAGGATCAGTAATACGTAAGCAACATTTTGTCACCTTCAAAGGAACCACGGGGCAAGGGGTGGGAAGGAAGGGAGGCTACTTCACTATGCTGCCTTTAAAGTGCTGCACTTCTTGCTCACTATTAAATGAGATGGCTAAAGGGGAAAATATAGGCTGCGAGAGTTAATCAGACATTAAAGAAGAAATCCACCTCTTTATGGTGTGGAGGAGATTATTTCAAAGCCTTAAAGAGGAACCACAATCAAATGGAAAGAGCACAATGCTATGAGTGACTTATTCAATAAAATATATTTATTCTTATTGTTATTTATATACTATTTATTCACTCTGGGGATAAATTAGGTGCCTTTAGAGAGCAGCCACATCTCTTTTAGCAATATCTCATCAACTAAAAGGGTAGCTTCTTTGTAATGCTTACCCATTCATCTAAAATAATTAAAATAGTCTTTAAAACTTACTGTAAGAACATATGGCATACAGCAGAATAGACACATATTATGTAGTACTGTTTGAACAGATAGCATTTGTTGAGCCTGGATCAGTTAACCCAGGTATTAGAACCTGGTGCTAATCTTGTGAAGACCATAGTCAGAAGGTAGCATGGGGCAATGGAAATAGACTATTTTGGAAGTCCAAGATTCCAGTGTCATCGATGCCATTGACTAGCTATGTTATTTTTAGGCTAGTCACTTTAATTCTCTGGGTCTCAATTTCCCTGAGGGAGTTGGGCTACTAGATGATTTCTGAAGGTCCCTTCCAACTCTGTGATTCTGTAGCTATCATTCTCATATTCTTGTCATTAGTCTATAAGGGAACAGGGTAACAGTGTGGCTCAATTCAACATCATTCTCATACCAAATTCAACACGAAGCATGCTTCTTATGTGCCTTAACTGGTCTAAATTCCAATCTTTTTTAAGATTTTATTTAATTCATATATATTATTTCCTTTTTATTGCTTTTTTTCTCTTTTTTTAGTCAAGTAGAAGTGTTGTCGACTACTGAATTCCAATCATAATGAGCCTCACTAACTGCATAACGCTAGTATAGTGTACTATAGTGTACTGGTTAAGAGCGGAGGCTCTGGAGCCAGTCTGCCTGTGTTTGAAACTCAGCTTCTTCCATTATTAATACTAGCTATGGGTCCATGGACAAGTTATTTAACCTCTCTGTACTTTGGTTTTCTCATCTGTAAAATGGAGATACTGGTCATAATAAGGTCGTTGTAAAGATTAAATAATACAGTATGTGTGAAGTATTTAGAACAATGTCTAGCACAAGTAAGCACTCAATGTACATTGTTATGATAATTATTATCACCACTCTATTCCTACTAAACCTCTTTGGGTCTCAGCCTAGTAATCTGAAATATTAGGATAACAATATCAACCTCACAGACATATGAAGATCAAAATAATGCAGATAAAGTGCCTAACTTGGTTCCTGCCCCTTCTAGGTGCTCAATAAATCATGTTTATTTAAATGGAACCAACTATTCCTGTGGTTATTGTTATCCAGTGAATTTTTCCACCCTCCCCCACACACCTATGAAATTTTGATCTTAGTTACAAAATCGATACAAGCTTGAGACAAAAAATTTCATAAAATACCCCTACCATCCAAAGGTAACACAAATGATTATTTTTCCATAAACATATAGACATTTTTTTATTTGAAAAATTATATAGTATTGCCCATACTCTTTTGAAGCCTGCTTTTTTGTTTACTTGGTAATATCTGTAAACACTTTTCCTAGTGGATAGATATTCTTTTGCAACACAATTTATAATGATTTTATAGTATTATGTATTTATAAAATAATTTACTTAATGAAATACCATTATTGGACATTCGTGTGTTTATTTTTGCTATTGTATATAGCACTGCAATGAATGACTTCTTATGTACATTGTTATACACATCGTTTCCTGAGGGTAAATTTCTATAAACATAATTATTACCTCAAAGAATTATTAAAGTCTTTTGATACATAATGCCAAATTGTCCTTGAGAAGGACCTAAATCTGCACCCCCTCAGCAACCCAGCCCTTTAAAAAATTTTTAACTTCATGATACTAAAGCAAAATTCTCTATTGTGGATATTTTTCATTAATTGGTATGTAGAGGTTTTTTTTTTAAATATACATGCTTTTGTTATTTAAATATGGAAGCTAGAAATCAGTCTTAAAATAATAATTTATGCATTTGGGCATATATTACATGTACAAGGTGATGTTGGCTTTTTGCTTAGTTGGAGGGGTTTTGTGTTGTAAATTAAAATGTAGCACTAGAATGTGTTTTGTTTAGCAGTGCATTTTAGTACCCCAGGTAGTACAGTAGAGTGGGTAAGATTACGAACTTTGGCTGATGGATATGCTAATTACCCTGATCTGATCACTAAAAGTTATATGTATAAAAACATCACTATGTACCCCACAAATATGTACAATAATTATATATAAATTAAAGTTATTTTAAAAAGAAACAAAAGAGAAAAGAAAGGATTAAGACTTTGGAACTCCAATGACCTAGGTTCTGATTCTGGCTCTGTCATTCATTCACCTGCTAGCTAAATTTGGTTAAGTTGTTTAATCTCTTTAGGTCTCCATTTCCTTAAATGCATAATGAGGATAATAATATAGCCCATTTCATATGAGTGAAGACTAAACAAGGTACTAATGAGTGTTCAGTACAATACTTGGCACTTAGCACTCAATGAGTATAAAGTATATACACAAAAGTATACTTTCATTTATTTGTTTTTGGCAACTCCTTCCATCACTACTGTTTATGAGAGGCCTGTATTACAATAGTCATGAATGGTCAGCAGTCATCCCATAGTAAATCAAACATGACAACAGCATGACTCCCTTTGTATGGAGTTCTACAAGAGGCAAAACGAATGTATGGTGGGGAAAAATGCAGAATAGTGGTTGCCTCTGGGGGATGGGAATAGGGATTTACTTAGAAAAGGCAGGAGGGAACATTTGGGGATGATGAGACTGTTCTACATTTCAACAGGTTAGTCACTTTCATTCTCTGGGTCTCAATTTCCCTGAGGGAGTTGGGCTACTAGATGATTTCTGAAGGACCCTTCCACTCTGTGATTCTGTAGCTATCATTCTCACATTCTTGTCATTAGTCTATGCATTTATTTGGATAGGTGATTACATTTGTAAATTTCAGCAAATGTGCACTTAAGATTATGCATTTAATTGTGAATAAATTGTACGTTAAAAATCTGTTAAATATCAAACTCTAGATAATAATATGCCAGTTGAAATATGTGAAGATAAGTGTACTGATGTATGCAACATACTTTAAAATGCCTAAAAATTAAGATGGAGAAAGGAATGGAGAAATGGATAAATATGTGATAAAGTGAATCTAGTCAAGTGGTAAGTGTGGAATCTAGTTGAATATAGAGGTGTTTATTATAAAATTCTTTCAATTTGGTTGTATGTTTGATAATTTTTATAATAAAATGTTGAGTGAGCATATGCCTATGAAAGCTAATCTCTAAAGTTTGGTAGTGAGGAAAATCTCAAACACTGGTATCCAGGCCACTCTAATTATTAAAATGCCTGATGATACATCTCTTTCTGTTTTGGAATCAGCTCTTGAGGATCATATTTAATGAAAGGGAGAAGTGTAGTGGATAACATCAAACGTGGGATGTTAGCACTCACTAGCCAGCAAGTTAGGGAACACAGGATTCCTTTCTTCCTCTTAAAAGCCTAAACCAGAAAAGCTCTAAACGAGGAAAGACAAAAAGAAGAAGAAAAGAAGAGAGAGAACACCAAGGACAGTTTAGAGTACCTCTTGGGTATATGAAAATTGTGTCGAACCCCTCCCAGTTCCCCTGAACTTTGGCATGGCATAGCGTGATTTGGGGAATTAATAGAGTTTGGGTTTTTGTAGCAACTGGCTTTGGTTTATATAGCCCAAACTTTTGTTTCCTTTTCGCAGGCATTTCCTGTTCAAACATGGATCTGGTTCCTCCGCTATCTTCAGTGCAGCCAGTCAGAACTACCCGCTGACGTCCAATACCGTGTACTCGCCCCCTCCCAGGCCCCTTCCTCGAAGCGCCTTTTCCCGGCCAGCCTTTACCTTTCACAAACCTTACAGATGCTGCAACTGGAAGTGCACAGCATTGAGCGCCACTGCAATCACAGTGACTTTGGCCTTGTTACTAGCCTATGTGATTGGTAAGCCCTTTTTTTCATGCCTCAATTTTCTTCTTAATCAAAGTCTTGTTTTGCTTGTGGTGGGAATGGCGGTTTCTCTCTCAACGTTGGGATGTACAAATTTGGACCAAGGCTTAGCATTATAAATAACAAATGGATTTCTAGTTAGATTTTTTTTCACTTCCTAACCTTAAATACTGCTGAGGAGAGTAAGAAATGCTCTTTGGGAAGAAATATTTATACTACTAACACAGCCTTATTGATTGCAATTACTGTAGTTAACCATTTTCCCTTCAATTAAAAGGTTGTTATGGTTTTCTCATTAGAAGTCATAAGTACCAGTCTGCTATAGCTTCTTAAATTATAGTTAAGCAATAGTACTACTACCGAATTTTCAGGTAGCAGTTTCATTAAAGCAGTAGTTATATGGAAGGTATCAGAAAATTTAGTGCACAATTTATTCCCAAGAATTCAGATTTCTACACCGTGACCAAAAACTGTATTCTTATTTCACTAGGTAAATGGCTGCAAAATTGTGTGCTTACCATGTTTGGGAAGGTAAAGCAGAAAATGGTCACAAGGAACTCTTTCCACTTTTAAGAAAAATATTGTTGTTGTGCTTGAGTCACCCTGATTAAAGTCACCCTCATTTGATAGCAAATTGTATTGATTTTTCTAGGTGGTATTTTATTTTGACTGAATATTAATTTCTTTGCTTGAGTGGTTTTGCAGTCTAAAATGAAAATTAACTTCAACGTGTATTTTGTGGAAGCACTATTTCTAGGATGAATAGAATATTGTGGTAGAAAACAAATTCTATCCAGGTATGTCACTGGTAACTTCTTTTCAGGTTTAACCCAGTTTCCTAGTTGAAGCAGAATTACCTACTATATGATTCTGAGAGGTAGATAAAAAGAGATTTAGACTTGCTTATAATTGTAAATAATAAAGTATATTTGGTTGATTCCCATTTATCCAAAATGTGAACAATAAGAAAGTTCACATAACAGGTTTATGTGGGAGTCATAGAACAGAGGGTGGTAAATAAATAAACAGATATATTTTGTAGGGAAGCCACTAATGATGTAAACAGTATAGAATCATAGCCTATGCTGATGTTCATGATTCTGTCTTATATTTTATATTTTCATCATGCAATTTGAATATATTTGAACAATGCTTCTAGTAAACATGTGTGATATTACCCTATAATATCAAAAAATGTGTCTCTTATCTCAGCCATTTCAGGATAACCCAACATGTGTGTTTATTTGGTTTGCAATAAACTGTAATGAGAAATATTAGTGAGGGGATGGAGGTAGGGGATGAGAAAGTACTGCAACTCAAACATAATTTTAATATGAAATCATTCAAAACAAGGAATAATTTGAGAAGTTTAAATACTTTAAAGGCCCTTTCAAATGTTTTTGTTCAATTATGAAACAGATTTTTATTTTATAGATTATTTTCTATTAACTTTTGCTGTATAGAGAGATAATGTTTTAGATATAAGGTTTAACTCCTGGTATAAACAACTCCACATAATAACAAGCTCTTTATTAATAGGTTTATACTATGTTCAAAACTATGTTTCTATTTAAATTTATTATGATGGCCACTCCTATATCAATTCATCATATATTCTGAGACTTCTTTAATTAGGTTATATATTTATTCATCTTATAAGTGAAAGTAGAACATTTCAGTTATTAAAAGTACTGCCTTTTTATAGGGTAAACAGTGGCATATTAATTTGGCATGACAGTAAGACAATATAGTACAATAGTTACAAGCATGGATTTTCAGATCCCTGCCACTTATTAGCAACCTTAGTCAAATTACTTAACCTTTTCAGGCCTCCATTTCCTCATCTATAAAATGAGCTTAAAATAGTACTTATAACATAGGGTTGTTTTGATAATTAAAAGAGTTACCATAACTAAAGCACTTGGAATAGTGCCTAAAATATAGCAAGTAGCCTATAAATGGTAAATATTATCATTATTATTACCATTAGTATCATTTTATTATTCACTTTTAAAATTCACTGGTTCCCAGAATTAACCATTTTGTTCATGGCTATATCTCAACACCAAAAACAGTGCATGGCACATAGCAACCCTGACAGTAAAAGTTTGTTGAAAAACTGAGTTATGCTAAGCACTTTACTTATATTAGCTCATTTAATTCTAACAAAAATCCTTAGGGTAGGAATGAGTGTTATATGTATTTTATAAATAAGGAAACTGAGGCACAGCAAATTTAAGAGGCTACCTAGAGATCCCATTGAGATTAAGAGGTTGCATCACTAAGAAGTGAGGATCCTGAGCTTCAAGCCAGAGCTGACTATCTCCAGAACACATAGTCTTGAGCGCTAGGCCTTGCTGCCCTTCTCACACTGAAGTAAACTTTACAGCTCGTTTACTTCTCAGTCTACTAGATAAATCCGCCAGACCTTTTATTTCTTATTAAATTACAAATTCAATTAGATATACCAGGTCATCTCTTGCACTGGTGGTGAGTGAAACTAAGGTTGCTTGATTGGTGAGAGATTATCTGTTGAAATCATTTATCAGGAGATTTTTTTAGATACAGAAATATCAGGCTAAATGCTGGCACAGTATGTTGAATGAGTTCAATGTGATGAGATGTTTATGGCAAACACCGTAACTTTGTTCCTGGTTCTGTCATGAAGTGGATATTATGTGACTTTGGATAAATTAGTAAAAATCTCTTCTTTGATTTATCCCATCTGTGCCATATTGGTGACCATCTCAGGAGGGTAGAGTAAAAACTCATAAATAAGCATTCAGGTGAAAGATGCCACATAAGAACTGTAATATACAAGATGTTTTTTAAATGGCTTTCTGTGGTTGAAATAAAAAGGTATTATATTTCAAAATATGAAACCATTTCACTCTTGACTGTTGCTGAGTCTATAAGAGTCATCGTTTTTTTCCAATCCCCCTTTGCAGTTGCTATATAACCCAAGTAAAATCTTTCTCTGAAACGACTTACTGCTTCTGTTTCCCGTGCAAATTCCTTTCTGCTATTTCATTTTCCTCTATTATCCATTATACATAACCTTTAGATACTAATGGCTGCATGCTGTGCTGCCCTCAATCCACTAGGGGAAATCACATCAATATCAATGGGACATCAGTAGACATTCTGTGCATTATGGCTCTGTAAGTGGTCATTGGAAAGCAGTGGAAACCCAGCACGTGAAAAGCCAGAGCTGGGTTGTTAAGCCAACCAGCTCCATCCCCACACCTACCTACTATGGGTCAGAAAGAAAATAATTCCTTTGAAAAAGTTTTGAGGTCATAAAATTTGCTGAAGAGAGGCATGAAAAGATACTGATTATATGAAGATATCATGGAATGGCTATTGTCATCACTTCCCCATGAATCTGTAATATTTTCCATCTGAATCAAAAAATATGTCCTTAGGCTTCATCCTCTCTGAGATTTTGGCATCAGTGATGTATCAGTGCCAGTCAGAAGCACATTTGCTTGAATTTACAAATAAGCCATATGAAGTAGTAGTCAGGAAGACAGATGACCATACGTAAGACATCAAGGGAAGGCGAGGTTAAGGTACTTCATCAATGGTTGTGAAGGGCACAAACACAGCTTCTCTGGCAATCTTCGATGTTTTGATCAAGTTTTTCTATAGTCAGCAGTTTGTATAAGAGACAACAGAAACTCTCAGGCAGTAGAAATTCACAGGAATACATTGTGCCTGGGATCAAATGGGCTGTTGCATTGAATGAGTAGAGGAGTAGGGTTTCTGCTCTCAGATCCAATGTCATTAGTTAATGACATGGATGATCCTTTTCTGTTGCCATGAAATTAGCTGCAATTCATACTGTAAGGTTTTTCGGCGGCTGCGAAAAGAAAAGACAGAGAGAGAAAGAGTGGGGGCCAAACCACGTGGCTTTATTATATACTCCTGGACGAGGTTCTGGGGCCCCAAGAGAGAGGGGCAAAAAGACAGAGAGAGAAAGAGTGGGGGCCAAACCACGTGGCTTTATTATACACTCCTGGATGAGGTTCTGGGTCCCCAAGAGAGGGGGGCCCCAGAAGTTGCCTCCGTTTGGAGGGGCTGAGGCCTTTTATACCCTTTGGGCGGGCTAGGGACTCTTGGTGGAAGAGCTGGGGATTTTCCATTGTGACCTTGTGTGGTCCTTGAGAAATAGGAGGGGCTGGAGGTATTTGTGGAATCCAGGAGCAGAAACGCTCTTTTCCGGGGTGGACATCTGGGTGTGGTTCCTCTCAGCAGGGCCTGGCAGTTTTGTCCTTGGCGGGTCTGGTGAGCCTTTTCTTCTTCTTTTTTTTTATCTAGGGAAGGGAGGGGGCCTGCCACTAGCCTTACACATACCACCTTCAGGAGATTTAGGTAGCATTCAAACTCTACATATGAAATAATTTCAGTCTATAAATCTTGCCATGGCATCCTATATGGCCTGCATGTAGAAAGTTGACCAGAATGGGTATTAACAATACAGAATTAGAAGAGACGATATTGAGCACAGCTCTGTGGTCCAAAGTTTAGGGATGAAGCTATTCAAGAGGGCGAAGGTCTTACTTTATTCACATCGTTCTCTGCACCAAAATTGAGTAACACTGATTTTAGTGCTTTCTTCTGCCCCCTTTATACTGGCCCAAATTGCCGTACTTTCTGGGCTGTTATTACAGTGGGGTAAGAGAGTATGGAAAATAATAGAATGAGAAAAGTGGAGTGTGTTCATTTTTCCCTCCTCACAAAGAAAGTGCAAATACCTCACTATACAGGGAAGAAATAAAATAAAATATGGCATGTTCTGATTTTGGAAAATGTAATAACCTAGATTTTTTAAAACAAGATAGAAATGGAGTTTTCCCCATTAAATCTAAATAAACAGTGCCCCCACAGAATTGTAAATATGCCTATCAAAACCCAGTTCTTTCACTTACAGAACTAGCAACTTCGTTAATGTCTCTGTGCCTAAGTTTCCTCATCTATAAAATGGGAATGTTGATAATACCTTATTCAAGGGTTTTCTTTATAATTAAATGATTTGAAACTTGTAAAACACCCAGGACATTGCTTAGCAGATTGGTGATTATTATTAGTGGAACAGGATAATTATGAAGATTATTAATTTAAGCTGAGGTAAGCATAATGAACATATAATTTATCCCAACATGAACAGCTTTTGTTTCCCTTCTTTCCAAAGTCATCTAAAATAATTTTTCAAACCTTCAATGTCTGTCTCATAAGAATCCTCTGATGAGTTTGCTGTTTGCTTCTGCCTGGTCTGAAATAGCTGTCATTTTGCCTTTATTCTACTAATTTTCCTCTTTTGTGGTGTTTTGACCCTTCAGATGGTTTTGTATTTTTATCTGAAGGCCATATCTAGGTTGAAACACATTTTCATTAAAATGCATTATGGCTTATAACATTCAAGAAATGACTCAGCATAAAATGCTAAAAAGCATTTTACATTATCCTATAGACCATTATCAATCCTTTGGGTGTCATGCTTAATATTTATTACTTCTTCCAGTTCACTGTCATGCACCCAATCATGATAATAATGGCAGTTTCTGTGTTAGCATTGAGTTTTCCTCCTATTCATGAATCTACCAACTTTCTAGCAATCTCTCTAAGCAAGGATCTGGAAAACGGTGGTATAACTTCATTCTAATTATAACTCTGTCATCCATGCATTTATCAGAATCCTTCTTTAAAAAAGATTTATAGATTCATCTTATATCACCTTTTGGTGTAATATGTTCCATAAGTTTTATCTCCACCATGTTAAGTGGCACTCTTACCTGTCATAAATAAAAGTATAAATCCAATTCAAATTAAACATACTAAAATGACAGGATGAACCTGTGTCACATACAACTAATTTCCAGAACCAGAGTTAGCTCCTATTGCTCAGAATAAAGGCATTTTGATGAAAGGCAAATACTGTATTTAATTTTTTTTCTTGGAACTCAAGCATGCTGTGGATTTAAGGCATAGAGTTAGAGAGATAATTGTGGGTGAATAAGTAGTGGATAGCAAACACATGTCTTGCATCAAGAGATGATTTCATTGTCTCAAGGAGAGCCAGTCACCCTACTAAGTATTTCTCATACAGCACTTTCTTAGCCTGGGTAGGGAAATTAATATGAGACTCTGTGAAATAGATAAAAATCTATTGGAAGGCAGATTAAAAGGAGACCAGACAGTAGGTTAGTAATTTTGGAGTTTTGTGTGCTTAAGAAATTTTAGAATAGCAAGAATCAATCTTGCAAATTCAGAAAAAAAAATTCTCTCTCAAGAAAATTGAAGACTTCAAAGTAAATAATTTGAATTCTTTTGCATAAGGGAGAAATTTAGTTCTTGTTTAACTCAGTTTCTCCCCATCCAAAATTATGTATATAATATATAGAGATGTTATATGAATATTTTTAGACCCACATCGCATAAATCATTAAGCTATACTTACTCTGAAGTGAATAAGAATAAACTAAATTAGAGCAATAGCTTTTAAACAGATGGCAGATTAACCCATTTTAAACTTCAGAAATGTGACTGAATTCTCATATAGAACAGCCAGAGCAGGGAGGGCCAGTGTCACCAACAGAAATAATCTGATTCATCACAGTCAACATGAGGCAGTGACATCTTACAGAATGGGGACTTATCCGTTGGGGTTCAGCAATATTCCCTTCATAGAGAAGTGAAAAAACATATGTTTTAGCAAATACAAACATATTAGAATACCTGAAAAAGCACAACATGAAAGATCTAGGAGGGTAGTAGGAAATGAAGATGGCAAGCAAGAACTTATCATGAAAGGTGTTTTAAGCCATGGTAAAGAGCTTGAAATTTTTCCAAGAACAAATGGAAAATTTTTTATGGTTTTTCGTTAGGGCAAGAAAATTATTTGCTCAGATTTACATTTAGAAATATCACCCTAATAGCAGTATTGAAGTTGGTTTTAGCAGACAGTATGATGGGGGTTGTAAAATTGAAGTCATGGAGATAAATTAGGAGAGTATAATAATCATATAGGTGAGTAATAGTGAGAATATAAACTTCTGGAAATGGAGAAGGAGGAGATGGAATTCAGAAGTATTTAGAAAATAGAACACACTTGACTTAGTAACTGATTAGATGTGGCAAGAGAGAGAAGAGTTGTTGTCTGCCTTAGGAACTAGGTAAATAGTGATGCTGTTAGCCAACATAGAAAATGGAAGGAAGAGGTTTAAGGGCGACATCGGACATACAGGAAGAGATACCTAATACATTATTTATTAAATATCTGGTACTGAAACTGCGGAGGCATCTGCCTTTCAGGGCACCAAAGTTGTGGGAGTAGAGCAAGGAGAAAAAGAGCATGAAGACTGGAACTCTGGGGAATACTGATATTCAAGATGCCTGAGGAAAAAGAATCTGCTAAACAGACTGAGAAGAAGCAGCTAGAAAGGTTGAAAGGAAACCATTTGTTGATGGAGATAGAATAGTGGTTCCCAATGTGTGGTCTAGGAATTCCAAGACCTGTCAGGGGATCCATAAAGTAAAACTATTTTCATAATACCACAAAGATATTATCTATCTTTTTAACTATAATTCTCTCAGGAGTGTACAATGAAGTTTTTCAGAGATTACATGACATGTGATATAACAAGATTGCATGCAAAAGCAGATACACGAATCCACCTATTTTTTTATTAAGTCAGATATTAAAGATATTTTTAAAAATGTAAAACAATGCCACTTTTCTCACTAATAATTTTTGTTTTGCAAAATACTGTATAATTATTTATTATGAAACATGTCATTTATGTTAAAATGTAAGAATTTATTTTTATTATTCAAGAAATAAATAAATACTTATAAAAGTTATATCTTAATTTTTAATACAGTAAACATCAGTAGATACAGCCAGCCCAGATCAACAAAACCTCTTTGGCATGCTCAGTAATTTTTAAGAGCATAATGAGATCCTGAGACTAAAACATATGTAAAGGGCTGAGGTAGAGAAACCAAGTATGTAGTGTTTCAAGAAGAGTAATTAAGTGAAATACAACTATTTATTATTTACACCAAAATGGAGGGTTGCAAGGCAAGTGCAGCAAGAAGACATAAAGGATAAGAACAGTATAGTTGCTGGTGATCAAGTTTTTGAAGTGATCAGCCAAAGGATAAAATTTAGGAGGGAAGAAAAATAGAGGGAGGAAGTTAATGGCATTAAGTAACAAGAGTTGGGCCCAAGTGTTTAGAGATCTTGATGATATTGTAGGGGAGTTATGGCTGTGAGTGAGCTGAAAGCTAGAAGATGGTCAGAGGGTAGTATATCAGAATTTCAGATTTCAGACTCACAGCACAGAAATGTTATTCCCTTTTGTATTTTGGACCTAGTTAAGGAACAGGTATGAGGAGCTCTTTCCAGACAAATCATTTGTTCAGAAAGGCTAGATTCTTGGCTAGATATGATCCTACAAGGTGTTCTTTCCTGGGTAAATTCATAAGCCCACTAACAAATTGCACGAAAGTACAGATAGCATTTAAATAAGCGCACTACTTTATATTTGATCCTCCATGCAGGCAAGACCCATGTGGAATTCCAGATCACACTATGGCTTCTCAAGAACTCCCTCCTTGGGGCCCCCATTGCTCTCTATGGGACAATAATGAACAAATTAAGGTGGTTCAAGATAGCCCACTGTAATTTTCTACTGATCAAAACCTCATCAAAGCATTGCAAAAGTAGTTAATGTAGGCCTTATGTAACATATTATAGTTAACTTCAGAGTAATTGCTTACCACAAGAGTTTCTAAGGAATGGCCTCACAAATGTCTGATTATCGGGTTAAATGTGGCAACAGAAAATTCTTAACTGGAAGAAAAGGCATATGATAAGGTGCTTTGTAAAGAACTCTTGTTTCTATTTCATTTCTTTCACATTAAAGGAGCTTTGTTTCCTGATCAAATGATCAGGAAACTGAAGGCTAGCATATGTATGTAGAACATCGGAAGAGGTTGTTGAGCTCCCAGGTAACTAGTAATGGCTAGGGCCAAAGATGAATACAAATGTGATTTTGACAGCAACCATCCTGTGCTACAGACAAGGCAGATTTTAGCCTTTGATAGTCATGGATTTCATCAAATCAACTGACCTATTATTTATGGTTGTAGACAGCATTCTTTTTTATTTACTTTTTTTTAATTTCAGCATATTATGGGGGTACAAATGTTTACGTTACATATATTGCCCTTGCCCCCACCCCAAGTCAGAGGTTCCAACATGTCCATCTCCCAGACAGTGCGCACCGCACTCATTCATTATGTATGTATATACCCATCCCTTCCTCCCCACTCCCAGCTGCCCAGCGCCTGGTGAATATTATTCCTATGTGTGCACTTAGGTGTTGATCAGTCAAAACCAATTTGCTGGTGAGTACATGTGGTGCTTATTTTTCCATTCTTGGGATACTTCACTTAGTAGAATGGGTTCTAGTTCTATCCAGGATAATACAAGAGGTGCTAGATCACCATTGTTTCTTGTAGCTGAATAGTACTACATGGTATATATATACCACATTTTATTAGTCCATTCATGTATTGATGGGCACTTCCGTTGTTTCCACAACTTTGCAATTGTGAATTGTGCTGCTATAAACATTTGAGTGCAGATGTCTTTTTTATAAAATGTCTTTTGTTCCTTTGGGTAGATGCCCAGTAATGGGATTGCTGGATCAAATGGTAGTTCTACTTGTATCTCTTTGAGATATCTCCATATTGCTTTCCACAGAGGTTGCACTAGTTTGCAGTCCCACCAGCAGTGTAAGAGTGTTCCTGTCTCTCCACATCCATGCCAACATTTATTGTTTTGGGACTTTTTGATAAAGGCAATTCTTACTGGGGATAAGTGGTATCTCATTGTGGTTCTGATTTGCATTTCCCTGATGATTAGAGATGTTGAGCATTTTATCATATGTTTCTTGTGTAGACAGCATTCTTAATTCAGTTTTTCCCTTTGTTCATTTAAGGAAGAACCTAGATTTTTTTGTTTTGACCTTTAATTTTAATTAAACATAGATATTAATATGGCAAATAATGATAACATAATTTTTATATATATCATATCTTCAAATACTTTGCAGAATTAACTTATAAAATTATGGAGTTATATGAAAATAATATTTAATAGAGAAAACAGATAAGATTTTGGGTTTTACTCAAAAAAAGCAGCCAAGCTAATACTAGTTGTACAATGCATAAGAGAAAGACAGAGAGATATCAGCTGTCAAGAACTAGGAACAAGTATATTGTGCTATGAGAGCAAATAGAAATTTTTGAAATGGAATGGTTTTGTTAAAGATCATATGCTACCTCCAGACATAGAATCCTACTGAACCCAAATCCTCTAAAGCTAACAAATAGTTCAGTGGTTTCCCCACCACCTAGCAGAGAGCCAAGAATTTATATGTGTGTGTGTGTGTGTGTGCATGTGTGTACACACACGCATATGTATCTTTGGTCATAGCTGTAAAGCTAGCCTCAGTCAGTCTATAAGTAGTTGAAGAGACAGATGACTTTTGAACCTAGTTGAACTATTTTGTTTTTTGGAGGTGAATGTTCTTATGTCACTGGGAAAATGTCATAAAGCATTAGACATACTCAGTACTACTCCAGGCTATGATAGCACATGCTCAAATATTATTATATAGGATATTGCAGAGATTGCACTAGTTAAGATTTACCAACATAGGAGGCTGTGGGAGTATTTGAAAGCCAGATGGTACAAATATATCCTTTCTTTGTCATGCCTAAAACACAGCCTGTTCCAAGATTGAACAAAACCCAAACAAACCATTTGTATCTTTAGTTTCTCTTCCTGTCTGCTATATGTTTTTAGTCTGGTTTCCCTGACCAAATTCTGCCCTTGGATTAGCCAGCATATAACTCTTCTTGCTGGTAGACAACAATCTAGTCTTTTGAATAAATGAACTATTAAATGTAAAACCCATCAACAGAGGGGGGAAACTAAATTTTAAAAATAGGAGATTCATTGGGCAATCACAATGAAATACACTTTCACAAAAATGATAAATTGAAGAGCATCAAGTCCAGTGATAGGGATATCTTTTAGCCTTATGAAACATAATTCATTATTAGCATACATAGCAAACTGAATAATATTGTTCTATTTTTATAGGCAATTATAGTGCATATGTCTTTTGTGATTTGAGTAGGTAGGAAAGAAATAAAAATATTTAGATTACTCACTGACTATCTCAGTAGCATTCCTGCTAATGAGGCCAAGGTCATTGGCTCAGTTACTATTTCAATCTGTTAGCTCTGTTTTGTTTCATTACCAAAGCCCACAGTCTCAGTCTCTCTTTGTGCTCCATTCCCCAAATCAGAGAATAGTCCTGCCTTCTACTCTTAAACAAAACCTGAATTCAGAAATGAATCTGATATACTAAACAGGTTTTTATTGACACACATAATTTTTTATTAATTTATTAATAAAAATATTTTGAAATGAAATATATTTTTGTATTTTATGTAAAATTTAAAAAATATGTTATTAATTTATTAACTTTTATTAAAGTTCTGTCAACAAATTTAAAAACTTAAGTCAAAAGATTTTACAGAAAAACCTATGGTTTATATAAAATTTCTTGTTTCTTTTGAAAAATAGAAAGATCCGGCATCCCCAGATCTACATTCATCCATTTGCTCACACATTAATTGAGTACCTACTGTGTGCCAGGCATTATATCTGTCTTTGGTGTGGCAAAAATAATGTGATAAGCATTGACTGGGGCTAAATTGGGGCTGCTCCCTAAAGGACCACAAACTTTCCACTTGATCAAAATACACATCCCACCCTCTTCATTCTTATATTACCTGCCTTCCTTCTATGTATTTAAGTTTGCAACCATGTAATAAGATAATTCATACTGAAGTATAAATGTCTGTGACAAAGATAAATGTATTATATCCCCCTTAGGTTATTTGCATTTAATCAGAAGACAAAGTCTTAATCCAAGAAGGGCAAATCCTTGACATTGATGTCATCACTTCCCTGTCCCAGACATCAGTAATCAGATGCAACAAACATTCTTTCCTGCTGAGTCTAGATTCTACAATTAGAGCCAACTTAGAAGTTGAAATATATTTGCCATCACTATTTTAAGCCAAAGAAATGAGATACTCATTATGAATTTCCAAGCCTTAGAAATCTAGGTGGAGGAATTATGTGAAAGATAAGAAAACATGCCTGAAAACACAACACAATCACCCTGTTAGTAAATCTGACCCTGTTCAAAATTACAAATGATAGCACTAACCATGGCCAACTATCTCACAGATGCATGAAATTGAATATAAGAAACACCAGGTAGGTAAAATTATATTTTATCCCCATCATTAGATACTCATTTCAAATGAATGTGCTATAGATACTGGGTACACAATGTTCAGGTGTATGTGTCTACATATGTATCATTTAAATGTAAAAATAAATATTAACAGTGAAATCTGAGTTCCCATAGGGTAATATTGGCCCTTTAAATTCAAATCTCTCCATACCAAGCTTCAAAGAGAAATTCAAATCAACAAGGAGAGCAAAACAAAAACAAACAAACAAAAAAAGCTCACCCATAATCTACCCCAATACCATAACTAAGAGTTAGAGAATTAATTCTGCAAACTTCAAATTACACATAAGTAGAGAAATAAATACTCAAATTAAGCAGAGTTAGCTCTGTAGCCCATGCCAGAGCTGAGAGTCAGACAGAAGCTAAATGGAAAGTAAGATATGAGAACTGGTGCCTAGCTGTGGCAGAATTGATCAAATAACTCCCATTAAAAAGAAATCCCACCGTTGGTGGGTAGATATTGAGAACAGATCTAAGACGTGGCATATGAGAGCACTTGCTACTGAAAATGGAAAGAAATGTGCTTTAAAGTGCATAGAACTAGAGTTGGTAGCCTTGGGAAGGCACCACTTCTGAGGACATAGAGGCATCGACTTGGAAGAAGTATCCCTCAGAGGCCTGGTAGTGAAGGAAAAGAAAGAAGGAAGAGGTAGAATCTTCGAATACAGCAGAAATAAAAGTGAATCACAAAATTAAGGGATATACTGAACCCCCTATCAAAATGGCATCATTGATTTTATAAATCACTTTAATAAGAACAAAGAAATCTAGTAAGTCACCCAAGCTCCTGACTTCTGTATGCACACAACTTATTGCTGGCCCAAGAAAATAAAGTATTTAAGAATGAACATAAAAAGATAAGCAACATCCACACAAAGCACTATAAGAAGTGGAAAATAAGAATCCATCATTTCATCCAATAAAAAACCTCTCCAAATAACCAACCCCAAAGAAGAAAAAAAACTGCAATAAAACATTTTAATCTTAAACAAACATTTGAAGATACAAAAAAAGGCTCCAATGATAAATTTTAAAACTCGTAACAGAAATGTGCAAAAGGAGAATTGACCAAACTCGGGAAATAAATTTAAGAAAAAGATAAAACCATCTTGAAAATGAAGACTATACTGAATGGTGACCAAGGGAGAAAAAATTTTAAAATATAGTGAGATGCCATGTTCTGAAAGGCACTTAAATAGCAAAGAGAATGAAATTGAAATAAAGAGAGGTAACATTTTTAAAAAAGATCAGAGAAAATGATTGGTGTAAAAGATAGGCAAAGTAATCCAGACTGTCAAATATTGTGAATGTTCTCTGAAACCTTGAGAAAGATATATTCTTTATGATCGATGAGCTTCATAAATTAGAAATAATACAAACATAATTCCCAGGTCATGGTGAAATGGAACTACAAATTAATAAAAAAATTTGAAAATAAGAAAAGCCCTTCTTCCTGAAAATGTTTTAAATTTTAAAAAATTCTTGTGAAAAAATGAAATAGGTTATTACTATGATAATACAAGTTTTGGCTAGATAGGTTTATCTTAAAAATTTTAAATTATAAACTCTTCTAGTGGCCAGGCCAGGTAAATAAATATAATTGAAGTGAAAAAAAGTAAATAAAAAGTAAAATTACAAAATTTCTAAGAAATAACAATGATGAACATACCACATGTCAAAATTTATGAAATACAATTAAGCCATTTCAATAAAATTAAAGAAAAGAAATCTTAAAAGTCAATAAAATAAACTAAAAGAGAGTACAAGAAAGGAAATGAGAAAACTAAAGCAGAAGTTAATGGAGTAGGAAACAAAAAATAGAAAAATAAATACAATGGTATTAAAAATCAACAAATAGGCAGACCACAATCTGTAATCAAGAGGAAAGGGGAAATATATGCAAAATAAGAAATGAAGGGAAATAACTATTGAAACAGAGGAAAGATTTTAAAAAAACTGTAAGTGGCAATTTTGCATGAATCTCCTTCATAATGGTTGAACTATTTTGTTTACCCACCAGCAATGTATGAAAGTGCCTATGTCTCTATTGACATTGTCACCATATTGTGTTGTAAGTCTGCTATTAGTTTTGAATGAGTAAATATATCTATGTTTTGAGTAAATATATTCATGTTATTGGGAACAGGGTTCACTGTGTGAAAAAAAGGAAATACGAATATGGAATGGGAAGGAGGAAGAACTCTGTGGTTTTGGATTAGAATTGAGAACATGAAAATAAGCTTGTGCTTTTAAAAATAAACCTATACACATAGATATATTTGTGCATACATACACATGTTAACAAAGCAAGTTATAAAATCTAAAAGGTTTGTTTTTTGTGTATATATCCTGGCCTGTCCCCTAAAAAGATTTAAAAGCAGTGACACCTCTGTAGTAATGAACACATTTCATACCCAAATTTTGGTTTCTAAATACATTTCCTACCAAAATCTTTTTGAAGATTGCCTGTTTCTAGGTCTATGGCTGGGAAAGTAAGGTAAGCCTGAGATATCTCATGCTAGAAAGCAAGGAAGGGTTCAGGCATATCAAAATGACACAGGAGCCGATTTGAAGGGACGGCCACTCGCCAAACTTGAGTGTCAAAAAGAACAATGATGGTAATTGATTACATGTTGAAAAACAAAAAGAATTTAGTATTGTAATACTAAAAAAATAAGCACTTAATTTCTAGAAATAGGCATGAATTGTACTTTAACTCATGTAGATCCCTTTGTGCATAATTATAGTCTCATTCAAGTTAGGTATTATAGTAATTCTCCTTTATCAAGTTTTGCTTTCTACAGTTGCATTTACCTATGGTCAACGCAGTCTGAAAATGTTACATGCATTAAGATATTTTGAAAGAGAGCGAGAAAGAGGCTACATTCATGTAACTTTTATTACAGTATATTGTTTGAATTGTTCTATTTTATTATTAGTTATTATTATTAATCTTTCACTGTGCCTATTTATAAATTAAACTTTGTCATAAGTATGTGTGTATAGGAAAAAACATTGTATATATAAGATTTGGTACTAGCCAAGGTTACAGACATCCATTGGGATTCTTGGAATATATCCCCCATGTATAAGGAGGAACTACTGTATTATTTCTAATTTACATATGAGTGAACTGAGACTCAGGGAGTTTAAGTAGCTTGCCCCATATTGCACAGCTAGTAAATAGAAGAGCCATTACTTTTCAGGTCTGTCTGACACAGAAAGTGCTTGTGCCCTCACTTATTACACTAAACAATCTCTATAAATGTGGTCATATTATATACTGTTTTATTACCTGCTTTGTGATTATTTTTCCCTATTATTAAATATTTCCTATAACATTTTTAATGGCAACACGATGATATATAGTCATTGATTTAATCAATCCAATTTGTTGCACACTTGAGTAATTTTCAATATTTTGCTGCTATATACAATATCATATTGAAGATCAATATTTTAAATCTGTTCAGATCTTTTTTTTAATATAAATTCCTAAACATGGAATTTCTGGATAAAAATATTTTAAAACATTTCCAACACTTTGGATGTATGTTGCCAATTTATCTAAACATTTTTCAACACTTTACATGACCACTAGTGTGTGAGGGTGCTCATTTCTCTGAACCCTTGAAAATTTTTACATCATCATTTATAAAAAAAGAAAAGAAAAGAAGCCATTTTGATAGACAAAAGAGTATTTCAGTGTTTTAGCTTACATTTTCCTTGCAGACTTATTGAGGTATAAATGACAAATTAAAATTATATATATTTAAGGTATACAATGTGATGTTTTGCTACACATACACATTATGAAATGATTACTGCAATCTAATTAACAAATCCAACTCTCTCGAATTTTTTTGGTGATGAGAACATTTAAGATCTACTCTCTTAGAAAATCTCAAGTATGCAATACAGTATTATTAACTATAGCCACATGCTATACATTATATCCCTAAAACTTATCCATCCTGCACAACTGAAACTTTGTACCTTTTGACCAACATCTCCCCATTTCTCCCACTCCCAGTGCCTACTAGCTACCATTCTACTATCTGCTTCTGAGTTTGACTGTTTTAGATTCCATATACATGTGAGATCATGTAGTATTTGTCTTTCTGTATCTGGGTTATTATTAGCATAATACCCTCCAGGTTCATCCATGCTTTTTTTTTTCATCCATGCTTTTGCAAATGATAAGATTTCCTTCTTTTTAATGTATTCCATTGTGTATATGGATAGATTAAGATAGATAGATATATAAACATAAATATAAATATAGATATCATATTTGCTTTTATCTACTTATTTGTTGATGAACACCTAGGCTGTTTCCATATCTTTTTTTTTTTCATATTGGCTATTTTAAAGTATTTTTTTCCTTTTATTTCATCATATAATGGGGGTACAAATATTGTTAGGGTTACATACATTGCCCCTACCACCCCTCCCCCCCCATGTGCCAGAGCTTCAAGCAAGTCCAATCCCCAGGTGGCGCGCACGGCACCCATTATGTAACTCTATTTCCATATCTTGACTTAAAATCTATTTTGTCTTGAAGTCTGTTTTGTCTGATATAAGTATAACCATTCCTGCTTTCTTTTGCTTACTATTTGCATGGAATATCTTTCCCCATCCTGTCACTTTCAGCTTGTGTGTGTTCATAAAGCTAAAGTGAGCTTCTTATAGACAGGATATATAGTTGGATCTTTTTTTATCCATTCAGCCACTCTATGTCTTTTTGCTTAAAGAATTTAACACACTTACAAATTATTGATACGTAAGGAATTATTATTGCTATTTTCTAACTTATTTGCTGTTTTGTAGTTTCTTTGTTCCTTTCTTCTCTTACTGTCTTCTTTTGTGATTTTATGATTTTTGTAATGGTTTGCTTTAATTTTTTTTATATTTTGTGTATCTAATACAGGTTGTTTTATTTGTGGTTACCATGAGGCTTACAGAAAAAACTTGTAAAAGTCTATTTTAAGTTGATAACAATTTAACTTCAACCACATACAAAACTTTTAAATTTAACTTTTCTTCTCCTTACATTTTATATTATTGATGTCACAATTTATATCTGTTTATATTGTGTATCCACTAACAAATTATTGTAGCTCTAGTTATTTTTAATACTTTTGCTTTTTTACTTTTATACTAGAATTAAAAGTGATTTATGTACCATCATTACAGTATTAGAGTATTCTAAATTTTACTATACAGATGTTCCTTGAATTATGATGGAGTTATATCCCAATAAGCCCATCAAAAGTTGAAAATATCCTAAGTTGAAAATGCATTTAATACAATTGACCTACCAAACATCATAGCTTAGCCTAGTCAACCTTAAACGTGCTCAGAACACTTACATTAGCCTACAGTTGGGCAAAGTCATCTGGCAACACAGTACACTGTAGAGTATTGCTTGTTTATTCTCATGATCATGACTGACTGGGAGTTTCAGTTCACAGCCACCAACCAGCATCACAAGAGAGTATTGTACTGCTTTCTGTTGAATGTGTCTCACTTTCACATCATTGGAAAGTTAAAAAATCATAAAAACCATTATAAGTCAGGGACTGGCTGTATTCTTACCTTCACACTGAATTTTATTTGATTTGATTGTTCTCTCTTTCTAAATTTATTCATTTATTTAATTGACAAATAAAAATTAAGTATATTTATTGTTTATAGCATGTTGTTTTGAAATATTGTAGATGGCCCAATCAAGCTCTGAATTTTATACTTTTGTATATTTTCATATCTTTTTTAGTTATTATTTAGCATCTTTTATCTTTAACTTGAAAAATTCCCTTTAGCATTTCCTGTAAGGCAGGTCTAGTAGTGATGAACTTCCTTAGCTTTTGTTTTTATGAGAAATTCTTTATTTCTCCTAATTTCTGAAGGAAAGCTTTGACAGTTATAACATTATTGGTTGGCAGATTTTTTTTCTTTTAATACTTTAAATATATTATCCCATTCTCTTGTAGCCTGTGTAGTTTTTGCTGAGAAATTAACTGGTATTCTTATGGAGATTCCCTTGTATATGATTTTCTTTTCTCTTCCTGCTTTCAAAATTCTTTTTTATTAACTTCAAAGAATTTGATTATAGTATATCTCAGTGTACATCTCTTTGTGTTTAATCTATTTGCAATTAATTGGGCTTATGGATCTGGATGTTCATTTTCCTCTCCAGATCTGGGGGATTTTCTGTCATTATTTCTTTAAATAAGCTTTCTACCTCTTTCTCATTCTTTGTTCCTTTGGGACTACCATAATGCATATATTAGTTTGCTTGATGGTGTCCCATAGGCTTTCTTCACTCTTCTTCATTTGTCTTTCTTTCTGTTCCTCTTACGAAGTAATTTCAAATGACCTGTCTTTCAGCTCACTGATTCTTTCTTTTGTTTGATTGAGTCTGCTGTTAAAGCCCTTTGTGAGAGGTGAGAGGTAGGGATCCTGGTTCAATCTTCTGCATGTAGCTAATCAGTTTACCCAGCACCATTTATTGAAGAGAGATTCTCTTCCCCATTGTATATTTTTGTCTGGTTTATCAAAGATTAGGTTACCATATACTGAGGGTTTCATCTCTGGTATCTCAGATCTATTCCAGATATCTATGCTTCTGTTCTTGCACTCAAATGTTTATTGCAGCACAGTTCATTATAGCAAGGTCTTGGAAGCAACCCAAGTGCCTGTCAATTCAGGAATGGATAATTAAA
>VBSM01000656.1:3659833-3670961 GCA_008086735.1 Cheirogaleus medius | reverse complement strand
AAAAAAAAAAAAAAGCCCTTTGTGAAATTTTCAGTTCAATCGTTGTGTTTTTCAGCTCCAGAATTTCTGTTTGGCTCTTATTTATGGTTTCTATCTCTTTGTTGAGTTTCTCATATTGCTTATGTATTGTTTTCCTGATTTTATTTTGTTGTCTATCTGTGTTCTCTTATAGCTCACTGAGTTGCTTTAAGTTGATTATTTTGAATTCTTTGTCAGGCAGTTCATAGATGTCCATTCCTTTAGAGTTGTTTACAGGTACTTAATTTTGTTCCTTTGATGGTGTCATGCTTCCCTGATTACTCATGATCCTATGGCATTGGCACCTCCTTCAGTATTTACACACTAGCTTCAGCAGGAAAAGCACTTCACTAGTCCACTCATCCAGGGATTCTGTGTGGGCCAGCTGGCAGGGTCTATAGGCAGGCTTCTTACTGAAATACTTGGACCAGTGGGCCTGGTGCCTGGGTCAGTAGATGAGTAGGCCTGGAGCTTAGGTGCATAGTTGTCAGATTGGTGCCTGGGGCCATGGGGAATGACTTAGCACTGGTACAAGCCTGGAGCCTGGGTACACAAGAGTAGGCTTGGAGTCTGATGCCACAGGGGCTGGCCTAGAGCTTGAGTCTATAAGGGCCAGCTTGGTGCTGGAATGGGACTGAAACCTATGTCTACAGCGGCCACACTGGAGGTTCAATCTAGGCTGATGCTTGGGTGGGCCTGGAGTCTGGGTCTATGGGGACTGCCCTGAAGCCTGGAGTCACAGGGGCTAGCCAAGCCCAGGAGCAGGCCTGGAGCCTGGGTTTGTGGGAACCATCTGGAGTCATAGGCCATGAGGGCTTCCCTGTCACTGGAATAGGCCTGTAGCCTTGGTCAGTGGAGAACAGCCTGGCACCAGGGTTTGCTGGAGTGAGTATGGTACTGGGGTCCACAGTGAAGTTGGAGTCCCACTTTACTCTCCTTCCCCCACATGGAGGGTATCTCTCTCCACACTGTGATGCATGGGCTTGGGGGAAGGCTGATGTGGGTATTGTGAAACTGTCCTTCTACCCTCTTCAATGCATCTTTTCTCAGTTATGTATTCCACCCAGGTGCTGTAATCTCTCACCTGAGTTCCTTAGCTCTTGTGAAGAAATTTTTGAGCTTTCATGGTTGTTCAAATTCATATTTCTGTGAGAGGATGATTACTAGAAACTCCTTTTCCACCATCTTGCTGACATCACTCCTCTAGCTCGGATTTTTAAATTGCCACTATGGTTGAACCTTTTAAATTGTTACTGTTTATTTACATTTTTTCTTTTGTGAATTGCCTCTGACATCTTTTTGCCCATGTTTCTACTGTAGGGTTCAGCTGATATTTATTGATTTATAAAAAATTTTTATATGTTAAAAATTTTAACATAAACTATATATTTTAATGTTGTATAAAAAAACAAAATTACAGTTTTAAACCATAGGTAAATAATAAAAGCTGAGAGACTGCTATTTTCTTTTCTCATATCTACTAATATCATGGCAAGACATTTGAGGAAACATTAAAAACAATGTAGATTCATTTTCAGGAATGATATGAAGTTGAGTAAACTTCCTGCCTTTCTTTTAAAGAGAAATTTGAACCTATTTCAAAAGTAGAAAATAAGATTTTGGACAACAAAGTGATCCATTTTTACAGAAATGCTAAGGATATTGAGGTAAAAAAGAGAAGAGATTGTAGAACCAATGGAAAATATATAGTGTATATTTGACTTCAGTTACATGTGACCCAGTAATCCAATAAAATCATCTAAGTATCTTTATAAAAAGATTATTTTACTGATATACATCTATTTGAATTGGAGAGTTTTTTAAATAGAGCTTCCAGTTCTCTCCTATGCACTTACCTGAAATGGATGGACAAAATTAGTTTGAATAATCAGTCTGTGGCAAAGAGCAAATTTTTTTCATGCAAAAGCAACTGATGGAATAAAAATTTAACCTCTAACATTGACCTCATTTGCCTATTTCCATCTAAATTAGTACTAAACGTCACTGGAAAGAAGAAATGAATCATATCCTCTCTTGGTCTTGAATAAGACAGAAGCAGTGTGTTTTGGTGGAATAAGGTAGAAAAGTAGGGTCCTGGTGTCAGCTCTTTGAGTCCTAGAGCAAAGCACTCCCTCTAGCTAGGTTTTAGTGTCCTTTTCTATAAAAGGAGGAGATTGAGTCAAATAGTTTGTGGTGTTTTCTTTCCAAAATAAGCTTTTAATTTTGAAACACTTTTAGATTTATAGAAATGATGCAATGATAATACAAAGAATTCCCATATACTTCTCATTTAGTTTCACCTATTGTTAACACTCTGTATCACCATGGTATATTTGTCATAACTAAGAAATCAACATTGATAATTACTATTAACTGAACTTGACACTTGATTTGGATATCGCCAGTTTTTCCCAATGTTTTTTTTTTTTCTTTTCTGTTCCAGGCTCCAATTCAGAATAGGATAGTATATTGATTGTCATGTTTCTCTAACCTCCTCAGGTCTGTAACAATTTCCTTTCCTAGATGACCATGACAGTTTTGAGTAGCACTGGTCAAGTTTTACACAGAATGTCTCTCAATTTGGGTTTTGTCATTGTTGTTCCCATATTTTACTGGAGTTATAGGTTTTGGGGAGGAAAACCACAAAGGTGCCATTATCATCACATCAAGTCTACATCAAGTGTACATGCCATCATGTGCACTCTGTCATTGATTATGGTAACCTTGATCTCCTAGCTGAGGTAGTGTTTGCCAGGTTTCTTCACTTTAAGTTTACTCCCCACCCTTCTTTCTAAACTATATTCAACTAGTCTGTGGTCTTTTTAAGCTCTAACATACCATGATTTTATTATGTTGAAGACAAATTCCCTTACCTGCACAGATCAATTTACTAGAGTTGAGTCCATCACCCAGGATTGCATATTTGTGCTGGGTAACTCAGCTGAAAATTTTCTTGGGACCCATTTCACACTATATGGCTATGTGGGAATTCTCAGTTATGTTTCATAAAATGAGACTCTAACTGCTCTATGCTAACCTTTGTCAAAAGTGTATTCTACTAAAAAATTATGACGTCTTAAAAATCTTAGGTTCTAATTTCTGAAAACCTTTTACCAAGAGAACCCAAAACCTAAAACTTCCAGATCTTATTGGCCATGATGATGGAGGAAAGGAAATGAGCAGATTTGGGGGATATTGATGGGTGATGGGAACAGAAATGAATGTCTGTTCTTAATTAAGTCAGGAATTTAGAGTTAGGTGAGTGTTTTTTTTAAACTCTGCTATATGGCTATGTGAAGATGACATCTGGAGTTCTCTGAGAAACTTGAGTCCCTCTATATTACTCTCTCCAGGGAAACACAACTACATAATCCTCTCCAAGGGCAGGAAAGTAGAAGATTCAATGAGTGAATGACCTACCTTTCTCCTCTTCCAAGATGGTTTTGTAACAGTTATCCTAAGGGGGGAATTAACCAGGCTTAATAATGATGGCTAACATTTATTGAGCAGTTAGTATGTGCCAGGCATGTTTCTAGTACCTTATATGCACTGACTCATTTAGTACTCACAGCAACCTTACGGAGAAGATGCCACTATTATGCACATTTTATGGTGAGAATACAGAGACACGGAGATTAAATAACTTGCCCAAAGTCACACAAGTAGGTAGTAGCAGAGTTAGGATTTGAACCATAGAAGCTTGGCTCCATGGTCTCTGCTCTTTACTATCCCACCTGACAACTGCCTCCTTTTAGATAGTGTAAGCTCCAAGAGGGAAAGGGTTTTTGTAACCAGTTACTTTTGTATCCTCTGCACCTACGACAATGTCTGCTACATAGTAATCAGCCAAAAAATAATTATTGCATGAAAGGAGAATGCTTGAAGATCCTAATCATGAATCAACCCATTTTGATCATACATTGGTGACTCTGTCAGAACACTGTCATGGTGTCACTTCAGAAAACCCAGAACAAACTTGGTCCTTATAATATCCACCACTTCATTCTCTGTACCTCCTTATCTGATTAAATCTTATAAGGCAGCTAAGAAAACTCCATAGTTTTCTACCACTCATTTTCCGTCTTCTCTATTATATCTCCTGCCTCCCCAGCCTCATATAAGCCCTGTTCTTTAATGTTAACTGTGAATAATCAGGTAATGGAGGGGTTTTAAGATCTTAATATCTACAAATTTGCATAAAGACAGATACCATGTATCTGTGGCTATGACTGCATGATTCCAAATCAGAAAAGTGAGTTTCAAAGCATCAGGGGTTGTAGGCATAAATCAATGAATACATTTCCATTTTTAAAATTTAAATATATGCAGAAAAATGGTTAAGAGGAGGAGAGAGCTGTGTAGGTCTATTTCTTACTCTTCATAGTCACCAGTTTTATTTGGGTCTTTTTAAAAGAAGCTGGATACTGTTACCAATAAGTACTCAAACCAGAAAAGAAGGTAAGAAACTATTTAGGAATCTGAGAGACTTCATCATCGATAATGAAGAAGTGACAGGCAGTGACTTGGACCACAGTGAAAGGGAGAATTAGTTGAGCAGGAAATGAAGTAAAATAGGAAAGAAAAAGAAAATTTTAAAGAAGAATCAAAAGTGCTGATTCTTGACTGAATTGATATTATTTTTGAATTGATACTTTTGCTACATTATTCATTAAGCTGTTTTTTAAAAAAATTTATCCCATCATTTTGCTGCTTATTCCTCCTGACTCCACAAAGCAAATAATAATACAAAAATAAATAAGATTTGAGTTATGGAGAGCACTTATTGGTGCTGTGACTTGAGATGAAACCACTAAATAATTGTGTCTGTCTGATAAGGAATACACAGATGGGCCCGTTATGCAACTGCAAATGGAGATCATATATTAAACCTGTGATAAGGTACCCAAATAGACATGTTATTTATAAATATTGCTGTAGCCTTGGAATAGAAAATATAAAATACATAGTAAATGAAAGTTTAAGATAATATAATATAGAACTGGGATATTAAAATGATTTATTACTTTGATAGAATCTTTTCTATCCTGGGTATTGGATAAAACTGAGATCATACTAAGGCAAAAAGAAAGCATGCTACAGTAGAGAATAATTCATTTCACTTAGGAGAGGAAAAGCAGGTATTCCAACATGTGGAGCAACAAGAAAGGTGTGCTCATTGCCTCTGCTATACCATCTCAATCTTTTATTAAATGGCATTTAATTCATCATGGCAGATTTGCAAAATATGTTATGTAAAACTGTTCACGTTAAACTGCTTTTTACTTTCTTTCTTTTTTTAATTAGTAATTTTTTTCTTTCTAAGGAAATTTTACCCAAACGTGGCACAACAGCTTTTTAGCCTTTCAAAAATGTTTGAAAGGGATCTCAAAGCCATATTGACTATATTCAAATTGCTTTGAAAAGGAACATTGAAGTATGTTTTATTTATGTTCGTGATGTAGTGCAAGCATAGATAATATTTTTTATAGAAAATATATATGTATAACCCTAGGAAAAGAAAGAGAAAACTTGAATGAAACTGCTGAGGCAATAGTAAGATACCATAAATAAACATGCATTACTTCCTTTATTCTTGAAAAATGCTTCTCTGAAAACTAATAGTTTTCAATCCTGCATGCAATCTGGTTATTACCAGGCTAAAACTCAGATCTGAAGGTAATTTATCAAAGGACTATAGTTCACTCATATACCAATTTGATATTTAATGTAATAAAAATGAGATTTATTTTAAGATGGAAAGATAACCTGGTTTCTGTAATGTTAGCAGTCACAGCATTTAATTTATGTAGCTTTTATTTTTGCAGTGATAGTCCTTATTGCAGAAGCATCTTGTCTCACATTATGGCCACTGATGTATCGGTCTGGTGAGATTGCTTCCCATAGGAGTTAAGTTGAAAGCCTGAAGTCGTCAGGGGTCACCATCTGAGTAATGTACCTGGTATATTTTTCAGGAAGGGGACAGTCTAACACACAAGTAGATCTGTAGCTTTGACAAGCTTTGGAAGTAAAGTACAAAAGGCAGCGAAGTCCCTAGCCTGAAGGAACATGAAGCAAGATATGTAAGGGAACTGATGGGAGAAAAATACTGACAGAAAGGGAAAATAAATTACCTTGAAAAATATCACATGCTTTTGTGTTGACATGATTTGAAACATGATATCATCCATAATACTCAGGACTTTGTGAAACAGATATTAAACTTTCTAAATAGGTTTATTATAATTATAAAATAATAACAAAAATTCTTGCAACAAATACATATAACATCCTTAACTGAACATGCATGCATTTTAAGGTGCAAAATGAATTACTTGAAAGCAAAGTTATATTTGCCTTTAAAATCTTGTAATTTTGAGGTTCACTTGTATATTTATTAGCAAAACCTATTTACTCTGTTATTAAATGAATTCAAATAAGAGAGTGTACACAAAACATCAAAAGATACAGAATAACATGAGAAGCAGTCCTATCTCCTGACACTAGCCCTAGAAAGATATTCCAATAAATTTAAATACCTAAAAGGAATTCTTCCCAACACCTAAATTTTCCTTATTCAGATGTTTTGAGGATAATTTTTTAGGGCACTCAATTTCAAACCATAGTCTTTAGAGCTTTTGGACCCCCAATCTGTTTCAATCAAATGAGTTCTGTTTTATGTTTTATGTATTTTGTGATTATTCATATTTAATTGTTGGATGGTTCTTTTGCTTAAAAATGTTTTGAAAAGCTCTATTTTAGACAGAAAACAGCAATAAAACAGATAGAATAAAACAATGCAACTATCCATTCAGTTTAACAAGGTTTGTTAAGCACCTAGTATTTTAAAAATCATATAATACATGAATACATTATCATTGTAAAAGATTCTAACAATACTATGAAAATGTCAAAGTATCCTTTCAGTTCCCGCAGCTCCCCACTTTTAAAGATCAACAGTTTGGTATGCATCCTTTTAGTTCTCTTTCTATGCATTTATACACACACACACACACACACACGCACACACACACACATTTTCTACTTAAACAGGATCATGGGATGTGCATTGTTCTATACTTTTTCAATACAGATCTTAGCACTCTTTTCACATCAGTATGTATAGGTCATCCAGTGTGTGCTGATAAATGTTTAAGAACAAGCTCTCTGGGCCAAAAGCCCTGATTTGCAGCATTTGCTGATTCCTGGAGTGTAAATACATGCACCATGGCTGATTTCAACTGCCAACATGAAGTCACTGGAGGTGGAATTGGGAAGAGATGCACACAGTTGGCTCTTGTAAACCAGTGTAAGGCAGCTCTAGTATATATCACTAGATCAGTTCTTTTTCTCTCTCTTTTTGGCTTTTTATTTTGAAATAATTTTAGACTTACAAAAAGTTGCAAATGTAGCACAGAATTCCTATATTTCTGTCACTGAGCTTCTCCCAATGTTAACATCTTGCATAACTATAGTACAATCACTAAAACTAAAAAATTAACATTGATATGATGCTAAACTTAGAGTTTAATTCAGATTTCTCCAGTTTTTTCACTGTCTTTCTGTTCCTGGATCCCATATTGCCCTTATTTGTCCTGTCTTCTCAATTTCCTTCAATCTGACTATTTCTCAGTATCAGTCTTGATTCTTACATAGGATTTCATAGCATGGGTGTACTAGTCTCCCATAGATGGATATATTGGTTATTCTGACTCTTATTTTTTACAATATTAACAAAGTCAATATATTAGAAATGCTGTAGTAAATGTCCTTGTACATGCCCCTTTATGCACACATGTGATTATTTCTTTACTACAGACTCCTAAACGCAGAATTTCTTGGTTAAAGAACATTTCCAATTTAAATTGTAATAGATATCAAAATTGCCTACCAAAGTCACTTTACCACTTTATACTCCTATCAGCAGTGTATAAATGGAGTACTTCCTGACTACCAAGCACTGAGTTAGGTACTATGGACATAAAAATGAAGAAAGTATGATTCTTGCCTTTTGCGTGCTTAATAATGATGAGGTAGACATGTATACAGATATCTTCATTATAGTATAGTAGATTCTATGATAGCGTGCTAAAATAGAAACATCATATCTCTTTATGAAATGTTCTAGATAGTCGAGATCATCACTGTTCAATAGAAATATAATGCAAACCACATATGTAATTTAAAATTTTATAGTGGCCATATTTGAAAAGTAAAAAGAAACAGGTGAAACCAATTTAAATACAAAAATATTTAATCTAATATATCCAATATATTATTTCAATGTGCAATCAATATAAAATTATTAATGTGATATTTTATATTCTCTCATACTAAATCTTCAACTATGACTAGCCACATTTCAAGTGCACAATAGACACATGTGATGACTGGCTACCACATTGGACAACACAGGCCTAAGTCATTCAGCATGTATTTCCGACATCTATTTCTGAAGGATTCCTGTGGTCTGTTTTGTATAAGTGAATATTTGCCTCTTGAAGTGGGGTGGAATAGGGAAGAATTATCAATTATAAATATTACTAGAGACCACCAGTCTTACTTAAGAGAAAAAAAAATATCCAACATCCTAACAGAATTCAGAGAGATAACTACGGAGAGACTTGGAGGTTTCTATAGAAATTTACAAGTTAAAAAAGGAGCTTCTGTTCATGGAGTCACCCTGACTTGAGATCCAAGGTGCTTGATTGAGTTTGGCAATTGGGGACAGCAAGATAATCCATTTGTTACCTTAACTTTGTGATGAATTTATAATTTCAAAGTTTAGCTCTTTGCAATTGGATAAAACATGAAAGATAATAATTATAAAATGTACAGGGCTTAGCACCAGGGGACATTTGTTAAAGGAGCATTAGGGACTGCCATTCTTAATCAGCTGAGAAGACATTACTCCTGGAATATCTGATTAGGCATACATATTCTGTCTAGCCATTGAATTTCAGTGAAATTCAAATAATAGGATTGGTACTCCCTGGGAGATCTGAGTAGTATCCATTTCTATTCATTGAGTATGTATATTTTTATATATGTCTTTAGGAACAATAACTTTGACCTTGCTTGGGGTCAGGAATACTTATATTACATCTACTTTAACTAGCAGTGCTCATTTGGAGGTAGTGTTATTACTTTCTATTCACTTGTTTGTTGGTGACCAGTTTGTGAATTTGGTTAGATCACTGAGGTAACAGGATTATGGGCCCAGTTCTTTTGTGTATGAGTTTTCCTACCACTCATTGTCTTCCTGATTGAGCTTCCACTAAGCTCCTTAGTGTTCCTCACAGACTCAAGAGAAAGTTCAGGGCTTTTGTAATTTCTGTGTCATCTGCCTGGAAGGTTCTGTCACCAGATATTCACAATGGCTCTACCTCATGCTGATCTTGGTTCAAGTATCACTTCCTCCAAGAGGCCTTCTCTGACCACTCTTACCTATTTTTTTTCTTCATAGTACTTATAACTACCTGACATTATCATCTTATTTGTTTCTTTGTTTCCATAAGCTATATTCTATTTTATATTTTATATCGTATATTTTTTTCTTTGCCTGTCTTAACCCACCACCCTCCCATATAAGTTCTGGGAGAGTAGAGATTTTTCTATTGTATTCAGTGTTATAAACTTAGAAAAACTTTTTGCCTGGCACAAAGCAGGCACTCAGAAATATTTGTTGAATCAATATATGAATATAACTTAACGTCATTGCCCTGTTTTTTCATCACTAGTTATACCCTTAATTCTAGCCAGTTGGCTCATAATGTCTATACTTGGGTTTGAGAGACTTGCCTGAAGAGCGTGGATCTAAACACATAGCATAGATATGGATGATAATCCACTAGAAGCTAAGAATGCCATATCTTCATCCTGTATCCAAGGCTGACATGCAGCCAGCATGTGCTGGATGGATTATATTTGCTTTTTATGTCTGATATCCACTTTGGTTGGCCAGTACCTATGCTGTCCTGGCTGTTAAATATTTTTAATATTACTTTTGCCTGTATCCCCAACATTCCCAGTATGTCCAGCACGTGCTTTGAAAATATTTGTTGAATAAATCAATAAATACATCCTCATACAAGAAGTACTACCATATCTTTCTACTGGTGTGTTGGTATATCCTAAAGGTTAACATAATTTTATTTACTGGTCTTTGTATGAACAAAATATTATTTATTTCTAATAAAACTTGAACACTGAAGTTGTTTAGTGACTGCAGTCTATCCTGCACATAAATGAACGTTTTGGCTTCCTTTCACAACTCAGCATGTGGAAGTTCAGTTTGGAAGAAAGAAAAGGTCAGTAGCCTTGCCCTGGTACCTGTGGTCTATAGCAAGTAATTAACTTTCATTATATATTCATACAGGTATACATTCCAAACAGCTTGTTACCTAGGAAAGATACAGTAAATTCAAAAAATTACAAGGCTTCTTTGTACTCAAAAGAGTTTTCTACTAAATGTGTCCATGCCTCTTTATCTGTCTTGATTGGCTGGAAGAAGTCCATTTCATTTGATGATAAAAAATTAATCCTTGCCTTATTTTGAAGTGAATCTGCATTTTCTCTGATTTTCAAGTCCCCTCAGAAAACTGGCTTAAGTTAAAGAATATAAAATAGCCCCCTTGGTCTTCGAAATGAGAACTGCTATGCCTTTTGTTACATATGGTCGATATAATTTCACAAAAGTAATTGAACCAAGGGAATTAAACAGATTTTCAATATAGCTTCTACTATTCACCATATTCAAATTATTTGGGGGGCAGAGTAGATCAAATTTTCTATAAAACTGATAAATACCTTTAATTGGGACAAGTATGTTAAACCAAACTTCAAGTCCTTTGACAAGGAAATCTCAAAAATGTCACAAAGTATAGCTCTTTAAACGTGCCATACCAATACCTTACTCAGAACCACTAGCCTTTGAGTTGCAATTGTTTCCAATAATTGCAAGAGAAAATCATCAGGGAGCACTGGCCTTAATCCAAAGAAAAGGGTAGAAACCAATTAAATGCTTAAAAGTTTAAGGATAAATTAGAAAGTAGGTGTTAGAAATCCCTTTAGCTTCAACTAAAAGTGGATGAATAATCTTTTTTTTTTTTTT
>VBSM01000656.1:3620780-3655313 GCA_008086735.1 Cheirogaleus medius | reverse complement strand
AAATTACAGACCGATATCCCTCATGAATATAGATGCAAAAATCTTAAATAAAATGTTAGCAAATAGAATTCAGCAGCACATCAAAAATATAATTCACCATGACTTTATTCCAGGGATGCAAGGCTGGTTCAACATACGCAAGTCTATAAATGCAATTCACTTCATAAATAAAATCAAGAACAAAGAACATATGATTCTGTCAATAGATGCAGAAAAAGCAATAATTTTATATTCTAATTCAGATCTCTTGTGATTCCTTTCTGTAAAGTAGGTTGATAATGATGGCTAAATTTATTAAACAATTACCATGTGCCAAGAATATTCCCAGTCACTTTCCATGAATTATATCATGACGGTAATACTATAGTCGCCATTTTCCAAATGAGAAACAGAGGCACAGAGAGGTTAAGAAACTTTCTCAAGGTCACAGAGTTAGAAACTGATGGTCTGATTCTAGAGCCTAGTTGCTTAACTTTTACACTGCACTGACATCCACACATGAAATGTCTATGAAGGCCATAAAAGACATTTTACACAATGAAAGCAAAGCTCCAGAGTCTACTCATGACAGATTTTAGAGAAATTCTATTCACCTATATTTTTAATGATTTGTGACAACTTCCATAAATGAAAAATGTTTTAAGTTTCTGCTGAATTATAATAACAAACAGTGCAAACCAATTTTAATTTAATACTTTATTAAGAAAAAGTTTTATGGGTTGATTCTTCATATACCAAGTTGTTAGCTTAAACTTACTTTTTATGAAGGCCTGAACAAAACCTTAACTATAACTGCACATCATAGTTCTGCTATATTAGGTCTTCACTGCATATTACTTACCAAATAAAAACATAGCTCATCTTTTATAATACCATATGTATGTTAAACTGAACCTTGCAGAAGGTGTAATACAGTATAAGGATATTTTCAAATGGTCAGCCGTATCCTTTTATGATTTCCTGGATGACATGAACCCCATAAATACAGTTCTAGAAGCCTATCTTTTTGTTGTATGCACTAACGTATTAAACTGACCACCAGACCATTCTTTCTACATTGTTTTCTTTACTGTCCTAAAAGATTGGGTATTATAGCACTGTGGTTAAGAGCCTGGACTCTAAAATCAGACAGACCTGGCTTCGAATACTGACTGTGTCATTTATTGGCTCTCTAACCTCAAGTAATTGACACAACCTTGCTGAACCAGTGTCCCCATCTGTAACATAAGAATGATAGTAATAGTAACTGTCTCATACAGTTGTAGCGAGGAATGAATGAGAAAATGGATGTAAAGCATATAGCACAGTCCCTGTCATGTTTAACTTAGCAATAATTATTACTGGGCCAAAAGATTGAAAAATTGCCTTTTTTAATTTATTATTTTGTTTGTTTATTTATTTATTTATTTATTTATTTGAGACAGGGTCTCCCTCTGTCACCTGGGACAGAGTGCAGTGGTATCATCATAGCTCACAGCGACCTCAAACTTTTGGGCTTAAGCGATCCTCTTACCTCAGCCTCCCACATAGCTGGGACTACAGGCATGCGCCACCAAGCCTAGCTAATTTTTTTTATTATTTTTTATAAAGTTGGAGTCTTTCTATGTTGCCCAGGCTGGTCTCAAACTGCTGGCCTCAAGCGATCCTCCCACCTCAGTCTCCCAACCTAATAGGATTACAGACATAAGCTGCCATGCCTGGCCCCCTGAGTTTTTTTGAACTTCATTGACATTCTATTATATGAGGTACTACAGATCCTGCTTTCAAACTAGTATCAACTTTTCTGTAAATGATGGCCTTGTTGGGATTTAAATGTTTTCTCTCTCCAAAATTTGGTCTCTCTTTACTTACCAATTTAGCATCTATTATTTTTAAATTATCATTACCATCATCAGATGATGATAGATAAATAGAACGGCACAATTAAAAAATCAAATTCTACTGAAATTGGTTTCTCATTAATCGTCATCATATGTATGTATCTGCTTCTCATTAGGAGATTAAAGAATTTTCTCACCACTTAGTTATCCAAATGGAAGAAAAATGAGTACTTGATTATAGACATTTAATATGCTAAACTTTTTAAGAGCACTCTAGAATTTTGGAAAGAAGACATAAGTCTGAACCACATGCTGGAATCTACCAGAAAAAATCTAAGTTGTCATTGTTCAATAAACACAGAATTTGAAAGCATTGTCCCAAAATAGCCCCTAACTACCTTAGAAGCTTACAAACTAGTCGTAACTCTTTCTATTTAACCAGTAAACATTATGTAACTACTACTTTAAACAAAGCAGGGGATATGAACAAATAAAATACTCCTAGACCTGAGTCATGTAGCATCCATAAATAAAATTAAAATTAACTACAAGGTAACTTATCAATAAATATATAATGTTAAAATCTTAAAGATTATCAAATCCAACATCCTTATTTAGAGATGAATAAAATGAGATTCAGAAGGGTCGAGATCACACAGAGAGAACTGGGACTAGAACAGAGGATGCCTGGTTCCACATTTTATATTTTTTCATCTATTATTGTAATAATAATGTAACACAAACTAAATATACAAATTGCTGAAGAGGTTTTCAATAAGGAAGTGTCAAAGACAAAAACTGAACAAGTAAGAAAATTGATTTTATTCAGGCTACTACAATAGGGAGATTTTGCCTTAGTCTTTTATAGGGAAGAGCAGATAAATTAAATGTGGGATAATTTGCAGGTGAGATTGTACTGCAATAAGGGAAGTCTCAGTCAGTTGAACAGGAAATGTTTTTCTCTGTGTCTAGCTACTTTCAGGGGAACAAATAGTTCTAATCTCAACTAATTATTTATGAGACAAAGAATGGGAAATTGGAGGGTCTGTATCTGGTCTTTTGCCAGGTTCAGGTAACAGGGGAAAGGTCTGCGTTTGGCCTTGTCATGGGTAAACAAGGGAGTCACAGGCGAGTCTCATGGGAGTCGTGTGGAAGAATGGACAAAGAGCCTTATCTAATAAATCATATAAGGAAGAGTGGTGTGTGTGTGTGTTTGGTTTTTGTTTGGTTGCAGTAAGCCATTTCCCAGGAAAACAAAAGGATGGGAGAATTTTAGAAAACAAAAGGTTGGGAGAATTTCTTAACCAACATTTTTTTCCAGGAGCATAGGGCTCAGGTAAAGTCCAACATTGTCTGTAGCAATCTGGATGAAATTTATTGGGTAGTTGAGGGTACTGAATTCCTGCAGGTTGGATGCCAAAATAGAACACCAGGAAAAGAAAGAAAGAACTAAAGGATACTAAAGGCAGCCTTTATCTCCTTTACAATTTTGCAAAAGGCTGGCCTTGGGGGAAAGTGGCATTTCTTTTAAATTTATCCTACAAGATCTATCTCCACAAAGTTGGGAAAAAATGACATTTTTCTAGTCAATGTCTGCTGAATATATGACCGTGTAAACAACATACAGCTGATTGATATGACAAAATTTATAGCCTGTCGTGAAGATGCTTTAACCAAGACCAAATAGTGACTATAGCTTCACCTCTCTGGGCTCCAGTTTCTCATCTGAAAAATAAGGGAGTTGGCTTTTTAATCCTTTCAGGGGCAGGGAGGGGAGGCTAGTGGGTAGTGAAACCCTTTTTGCAAATTAAATCTTACCCAGAAATTACAAATTTAAATATAAAACGGATAAAAGCCAAGTTTCTCCAGATAAAATGAGGGCAGGGGGAATATTCCTGCCAAACCTCCCACTCCTTTCCCCTTTCCTTTCTCTGCCCTTCATTCTCTTAGCATCTGATAAGGCTTTGACGAACATGGGGTGACCTCACTAGGACTAGCTTATCTCTAAGGTCCCTTCCAGCTGTATGCATTATGAGTCAGTGAATTTGAATTCTGCAGTTAAGAAAGAACAATGAGCCAATCCAAGTAAAAGTGGGCCTATCTTTGGAAAAGGGATATGCTCCTGGAAAGTGGTTAAAATGTGTGTCTATAAAGTTTGTAAACCACATTTTCCATTTAAAACATTTTCAGAAAATTCTGCTGTAATTCAAATAATTAATTCCCAGTTTTCTGCCTTATAAGTTTGGATTTTTGACATGTATGTAACAATAACAGCCTGCACTTAGAGAACATTTACAATTTCAAAATACTTTAATGTCTTTTATCCACATAATAGTTTTATGCTGTGGCAGCTATTGTTACCCCCGTTTTATAGTTGAAAAGGAAAACACAAGCCGGCTAAGTCACTTGCCTTGCACAATAGACATAACTACAGGCAGATCTAAGATTAGGATCCAGTTTCTCCTTACTGTTAGCTTAGCACCCTTCTTTGGGCCTTTTCTTTCCTTTTTTTCTAATTCTTTTCTCAAAACCAGTTGTTTAAGCAACAGCTATCTTGATTAAAAATCTCAATGCATACAGTTCAAATGTATATCCCTTCCCTAAGAATACTTCGGAAATCTTACATTTCACACCAAAGATCTCTATTTAGCAAGCACTCTCCCTCCTCTGCAGAGCAAAACACACACACACACACACACACACACACAAGTACTCTTGGGAATTGAAAATTAAATGACACTACAAAATGTACCTTTTACAACCACCTTTCATTATGGACCTCTGAGAAGGCAGGGGTATATATTTTGCTTTATTTTTTTTTTCGCTTTGTTTTGTTTTACTTGTGGCATGGAAACATTGGAACACTTTATTCAATGACAATTGTGAACTTTGAATAACAGGTTGAATTTTATATTTACTTCGAGTTTCACAAATATTTATTTCACAGACCCGATCAGTAGGTAAAGATTCATTTTGTGGTACCAAACTAAAGAACTGCACCAACCCCACCCAGGTAATCATTGTGCATTCAGATGGAACACAGTCCTGCAGTATAATTTTGTGGTTCTGCAATATTGGTTCATAGGACATGTGGATATTAAAATGCACTCAGCTGCCCTTTGAGTCAACCCACAGTTTCAGTATCTTTTACTTAAAGGATATTAGAGCCCAGGACACTGTGGTAGAATTTGGAATAATTCATATAAGCACAACAAACCACATGAATAAAATAGTAGTAATGTACTAACAAAGACAACATTGTTGGGAGCTTAACAGTATTATTTTTAAAGATTGATGGCAAATTACAGTAAATGTTTCCTATAATGCTATATAGATGTTTCTCTAACACAAGGTTTCAGAGGGCCCAGCTAGAGTGCTGCAGCTTGTTTTCAACTATATTAAATCACTTTATCAATATACTTCAGTTTTAACAAAAGCTTTTCTAAAGCATACTAGAGACCTGACTTCTAAAGCAGATTTATGGAAAGGGTTCCCTATGCTAAAAGGCAAACTTATTTATTGTATAAAAAATTCATGTTAAATGTTCTCAATCATATATGTTTAATGTTTCACTCTTGTTTTACTTTAATTCTCATTTTACTTATTTTTTTAAACTAATACACATCTTTCCTGTGATGCCATAAGAAATGGGTCTGTCTTATGGTCTCTCTAGCCCAATAGTCTGCATCTGACAGGGTCACTAAGTGGTATGCTATAGAATGACGTATTTATCCTCCTAGTCTGTCCCAAGCTAAGGGATCTTCCCATAACATCTGTATAACATCTTAGTTCTTGAAGGAACCAGTCCATTGTAGAAATTTATCAGCCATGTGTATATCTAATTCTGTTGAGTATTTGTTTATGTCTTTCAGCCTGTGTTACTTTATAAAGAAGTTCAAACATTTACTAGCTCTTTTGTGAAGTCAAAAGTAATTCTCTAGTTGTGAGAAATTTACTTTTGAATATGAAATACCAGAGTTCCAACATTTAATGCACATCCCCGTGTGTAACTTTTGTCATTCCATAGATAATAATCACATATTCTTTTTTAGCCTCCACATTTTTAATATTAAGAGTCTTTGGGGTTTACATCTGTACTCTTCTTTAGCTTGTTTTCCCTTAGTCATTTTAGTTGCTGTTTTCTCTTGCCATTATATATCCTACCAAAGGTGTCTTGACCAGAACTATACACAAATATCATCTTCCCTTCTTGGTTCTGGGAGAGGGAAGAATAAAAGTAAAAAGTTGGCTTGAAAGAAAATGATGCCTGACAACCTCAAACTCTTCATTAAAATAATCATAAGGAAAGAAAGATGAAAGTGTTAGTACTCAGAAACACAGAAGCTCATGATCTTTACTGCTGTATCGGCCTAGCTGCTATTTTAACTGTACCATGGAAAGTTAACAAATGAAACAGAAGACATATTAATAGCATTTGCCCTTGAAAAGGTTCCCAGTAAATATGAGAGCTTGGAGAAACATACATAAATACATACACAGTGCAAAATAACATGCAACCAACTGTTGTACAGAGATAGAAATAAGATGGTTAGGTGATTAAGAGGCTTAAAAGAAAGAAGATAAAAAGATGACTGTTTTCATAGTAGTTTGAGCTAGGTCTTGCGAAACAAGAAAAATATCAATCTTAGTGACCTTAAGGAGTACATATTTAGGTAAATGAAATAATAGAATGGTAAGGGGGAAATGCAGATGGTAATAGCCTAAGTGGTAAATGGATAATGAAGCAATAGAGATAGCTGATAGAGACAGTTTGGCAAGGAAAGGAAGAAGATAAATAGTATGATAACCAGACAAAGAGGCAGTTGAGTCATATTATTTTTTTAAAGAAAAGAGACTTGTGCTTGTCTGAAGACAAAGAATAAGAAGCCAATTGGGAGGGAGACATTGAATATGCTAGTAAGAAAGGAGATTGTGAAGGGACCAAAGTCTCAGAGGAAGCAGGACAGAGGAAGAAGGGAAATCCTCAGAGATAAACTGGGACATCAGAGTGTATGGTATACTGAATATAAAAGAGGCATTTTGATATTTCAGAAATAAGAGGTAAGAGCTCAAAAAAGAGGACACAATAAGTGTGGTAGCATCTCTTATTATTATTTTTTTATTATTATTATTATTCTCTGCCATGAGTTTGGTCTGTGATAAGTTTTAATTATATATTATTGAAGATATTCTGGGTTCCTAAAAGGTAGAAATCAAGGGCTGTAGCAATATGGCAACCTATGAGAACTGGTACCTATGCTGCTGGCTGCTTTTCTTTCTGGAAGCCTGGTACAAGAAGATGTACAACCCCCTCGTTACTCTCAACTATTTGATAGGTCGATCATCATATAATAGTTTTTATTAAATTCCCAGTAAGTTGATGTTAAGAATTTAGAGAGATGTGTATGCCCTATCCTCCTCTGGTAACATATATTCTAAGATAAAGAACAGGGAGTTGGATTAACTGAACTATGATCAGCCCTCCTACCAGCATCCCACACTTCAGAAGAATGTGATCATAATACCCTATATCTAACATTGTATAAAATATGGAAAATAGGCATCCCCGCTGTGTACTACCAATCATACATCCTAAAAGTACTGGTCAGGGGACAGTTCACCTTCAGGTAGCAGGTGACAATATAAAACCACTTGGAAATACATCAGAACTCTTGTGACAATACATGATGGTGTGTGTGTGTGTGTGTGTGTATGCAGTGCCTCTTTACACCTTCTAACCATATTTTGGTAACAGCTTTGTTGAGATATAACTTACATACCATACAATTCAGTGATTTAAAGTGTACAATTCAGCAACCTTTAGTATATTCACAGAGTTGTGTAGCCATCACCGCTGTTTAAAATTTTCATCACACCAAAAAGAAACCTCACAGGCATTGGCAGTCACTCCACATCCCTGTGTCCCCCCAACCCCTGGCAACCACTAATCTACTTTCACTAATCTACTTTTCATCTCTATGGATTTCCTATTTCTACATTTCATATAAATAGAATTATATAATATGTAGCCTCTTGTGTCTGGCTTCTTCACTTAGCATAATGTTTTCAAGGTTTGTTTATGTCATAACATGCATCAGTGCGTAGTTCCTTTTCATGAAAAATATTTCATTGTATGGGGATACTGCATTTTGTTTATCCATTCATCAGTTAATCATTCTTTTGTGGATTTTCACTTTTGGACTATTATAAATAATGATGCTGTGAGCATTCATATATACATTTTTGTTAGAATACCTGTTTTCAGTTCTTTTTAGTGCATACCAAATAGCGGAATGGCTGAGTCATATGGTAATTCTATGTTTAGGTTTTTAAAATTTTTTTTTATTTCAGAATATCATGGAGGTACAAATGTTTAGGCTAAATGTTAGGCCCCGCCCGAGTCAGAGCTACAAGTGTATCCATCCCCCAAATGGTGTGCACTGCACCCATTAGGTGCAAATATACCCATCCCCCCTCTCCCCTCTCACCTGCCAACACTTGAGGAGTGTTACTACTATATGTGCACATAAGGTTAGCTTTTTGAAGAACTGTTGAACTGTTTTCCAAAGCAACTACACCATTTTACATTCCCACCAGCAACGTATGACAGTGCCAATTGCTTCACATCCCTGACATCACTTGTTATTGTCTATCATTTTTATTTTAGCCATCCTAATGTGTATGAAGTGGTATCTCATTATGGTTTTGATTTGCATGTCCCTGACGACTAATTATGTTGAGCCTCATTTGCTGTACTTATGGGCTATTTGTATATTTTCTTTAGAGAAATGTCTATTCATATCCTTTGCTCATTTTTCAATTAATTGACTTTTTATTGTTGAGTTGTAAGCCTTCTTAATGTATTCTAGATACAAGTATGTCCCTTATCCAATACATAATTTGCAAATATTTTCTCCCATTCTGTAGGCTATTTTTCCACTTTTTTGATAGTGTCCTCTGAAGCATTAATTTTTTTTAAGAACAAGAAAAGGCTGTTTATTCAGAGCTTGTTATAGCAAAGGCGTTAGCTACTATCACTTGTGTTTTGGCAGAGACTTAAAGGCAGACGAAAGAGTGGGAAAGCTTTGTAGTGGAAAAAAAGGAAAAGCTCCAGCTGTGAGCTGATGGGAGGCTATTGGTGTGGGGAGCTGGAGGCAGCTTACTAGGAATGGGGCATTCTAGGGGTCGGTTAGGGGACATGCTTGGCTTTCCTTGGTTGGTCTTAAGTTGGAAGCAGAGACAAAAATTAGGGAAGCTGTTAGCTGTTAATTTTGATGAAGTTCAATTATCTCCTTTTTTATTTTGTTTTTCATGCTTTTTGTTATCTAAGAAACTATTGCCAAATCCAAAGTCCCAAAGATTTATACCTATGCTTTCATCTGCGAATTTTATAGTTTTAGCCCTTACATTTAGGTATTTGATGCATTTTGAGCTATTTTTTGTATATGGTGTGAGGGAGAGGCTCAACTTGATTCTTGTACAAGTGACTATCTGGTTATGCCAGCACCATTTGTTGAAAAGACTATTTTCCCCCACCGAATTCTCTTGGTGACCTTGTTGAAAATCAATTGACCATAAATGTGAGATTTCATTTCTGGATTCTCAATTGTATTCCATTGATCTATATAGCTGTCTTAATGCCAAAACTCACTACTTCATCGGTGTAGCTTTGTAATGAGTTTTGGAATCAGGAAGTATGAGGCCTCTGACTTTTTTCTTTTTTTAAGATTGTTTTAGTTATTCTGGGTCCCTTGCATTTCCATATGAATTTTAAGGTCAGCTTGTTTATTTCTGCAAAAATGAGAGTTGGAATTTTAACAAGGATTGCATTGAATCTGTAGATCAACTTAAGAAGTTACAGCTGTTTTAACAATAAGAAGTCTTTTGACCCATGAACATGTGATGTCTTTTGATTTATTTAGGAAATCTTTAATTTCTTTCAAAGATGTTTTTTCATTCCCAGTGTACTAGTCTTACAACTTCTTTTGTTAAATTATTCATAAGTATTTTATTCTTTTTTACATTATAAATGGAAATTGTTTTCTTCATTTCAGTTTTGGATTTTTCATCGCACGTATCCTTATTCATTCATTAATCTTTAAATATTTTGCAATATTTTCCTTTAAGAAAGTATTTTATTCTATGTTGACCCATGACTCTGAGTGGATGTTTTAATATGTAAACAAAGTAATGATAAATTTGAGTCTTATATCAATTTTAGTTTTCACCAAGGAAATTCAAAGTGATTGGCTACTTCAAATACCATTGGTAATCAGCATACAGAAACTTCTACAAACATTAATTGTATTACACTGTGTGAGATTGTATAGCAAATCACAAGAGTCTTAAGTTTGGAAATTCGTTTTTGTAAGTACTATTTAATGGTCAATAGACCATACCGGAAGAACTGTGAAACTTTAAAGTTTTTTAGGGAATGTGGAAGTTTACAACAAAATGTAAAGAAATCCTTTTAAAAAGACAATTATGTCTTTTAAATGATACATGTTCAAAAAACAGATAGACAGAGTCAAATGCTATTCAAAATAAGTCCTTTAATGAAGGATAAGATTTTAACAATGCCATTTCACTTTGATCTGAGAAGACATATGGAATACTAGATAAGCTACTATACTGGAATCTGAAGTCTTTCAGTGTCTGGATATAATTGTCTACACTTATACAGTAATGTATTTCTCAAGCATGAGATTAGTTAATGAACTTTTCTACACAGTGAGCAATCTATTATCAGTGTCAGTAAGACAGAGGGATTTTACTTATAAACATATTTTATTCACGGTTAATTCCCAAAGGCCTGTGTGTGTAAATAGTTTTAGTTTTTCCTCTCACCAAAGCTTGTACTGAAATTTCAAAATAAATTATCAAAATTACTAATAACCAAATAAATTATCAGCATTACTATTTTATTAATTCATCTAAACAGTATTTACCTGGTTCCCACTATGTACAGGGATCATTCTTCCTTTTTTTTCCTGACTACTTTTGAGTTTTATAATAAATACAAAAAGCATGCGTAATACATAACCTGGATAATTTGCCCTTGAAAAATTGAGAGTTGAATACATATTTTTCTTCAACAGTTCATATAAGGAAAATTATATGAGGCTACATGGATGGAAAGGGTAGCTTTTCCATCTACCTTTTAGATGGCTTTTGCTGTACCTTTTTTATTTCTTCACAGCTTTTGATCACAAGGGATAAAGGTTGATTTCACTTTCCCATTTTGCTCCAAGCACTGATATTCTAAATTTACAAAGAGTGTGAAACAAATATCATATTTAAAAAGACTGTGAAACAAATATCATCTTTAAAGGACCAAAAAGAACATGGTACTTATATCATGAGACACACACTAGGACTAATTCAGCTGAAAGATCACATCAGTGTCTTTTGAAGATTTTGAACATGCTGTATGATTAAGTGAAGGACAAATATGCTCTTAATGCATATTCTTTTCTCTTTGGACAACATAGCTTAGGTACTTTTTATGGAATTTGCAAATGTCTTTAAATTACTGCTCAGATTGCAGTTAAGGACCATACCATAGCCTTTAACCTAGTCATTTTTACATAAAGCCTTAATAGTGGAGTGTTTTCAATGACCACATGTCAGTATCTTATACCAATGTTGGACTGAGTTTTTCACAGAATCATTGAATGCAGCATGTCTAGCTATATTAAATAGAAAAAAAATAAAATATGTATTTGTCCAGAATATAGTTATTTATCCCTTATTTTATATGGACAATGTTATTAATAATCATGTTATTAGTATTCAGGTGTGTGTCCGAGTTTAAATATAATGAAACCTTGGTTCAGGTGATACAGCCACTGCACACAGTGTCTGTCACCAATTCCAGGCCTCTTATTTTTTTTTTACCTTCCAGGTAGCTTGACCTTTTTCTTTTTGAACTAAGCTACCATCACTTAGTGTGCCACTCTTCAACATAGCCTATCTGCCATTGGTTTTTTCCTGCTCAGCAGTTGATGCCTGTGTTGCAAACTATAAAGAGAGTGTTTATCTCAAACTAAATTGGTGGATATTGGTGAGACTGTGATAACTACAATACTACACAGTTTGATATGATCTGTGGCTCTCTGGATTTCATCTCAAATTTGCACAAGGAAGTGTTCTGTTACTGGAGAATATGGTCTTCCTAGGCCTTCTGATATGCTTCAATAAAATAAGTGATTAAATGGTAATTAAAACATGAATATTATAAAAAACTGTACCTTAGTGCTGTATTTTAACTCTGCTGTTGCTAATTTGTAAACAAAGGATCAGAATCAATATTGTCTGGCCAAATATATTCCACTTACCTATATTAATGCAGAATTTTTTTAAATCAGATTTTATATTGTTTTTCTGCATATAATTTCCTTCTCTTTAGTTTTTCCCACCTTTTAGCTAAGTTAAGAAAAATGATGAAATAATAATCACTATATTATAATCCATAACTAATTTTGAGAGATGATAAAATAGAGCAGGCTATTTACTGGTGTATTTTGCTAACAAGGAGATATCTTTCTTTCTGATTTATGAAGCTCTGAAAGGTCAGAGGCTGAGAAATTTTCCATCTGCAAGCTGTGAAATTTTCTTTTCTCTAATACCAAATCACTGCAACTAGCTTGCTTTGCTATTTTTATTTAAATTATAGTCCACATGTTCATTCATATGTTGTCATCTCTGTTCATCTACCTTGTCTTAGCTGTAATAAGTTTTCAAAGGGTAAAACCATCTTCTTTTAAAATCATTTTTATAAATGACTTATACATATGTGCTCCAGATATATAGTAAGGCTAATAACAAGGAAACCCCAACAACACAACTTTATGAGTTTCTTTTGATTTAGTGAATAACATTTAAGTAGCCTCATTATGCAATATATGATGCTATAAAGTGCAGAAGGAAGAGATGGTGTAGCATTTGGTAAGGCTTGTATATAAAGGTTAATGTCCATCAAACAGTTTTGCCCAGATTTTTTTAAATGGCAGCATCTATTCATTAAAGGCTGTTCTTAGCACCTTTAAAACAGTGTTTGTCAAGCCCAGAACATTTTAAATTGTTTTATATTTATAATATTTTGTACGTGGCCAAATGATGCATTTTAAGAAGTGATGAAAGCCCCTAATGAGGATAGCAGTTTAATAAACTCGATATTAAATTGAGAACAGAAGCATCCACATAAACATGGTCTGTTAATTGCCTGCTCATTGAAGACATTTTTCAGCTCCAGGACTTTAAGAGTTAAATGTATAATCAACCCTTTAGGGATCAAATTTCTCTGTCTCATGTGGAAAAAAGTTACTTTCAGTTAAAAATTAGGTCCTCAGTTGGTCACTTATCATCTCAAAGGGCGTATTTTATTATAAATGTCAATTCCACAAAATTATGTGTCCTGTAATACGTAATTATGTTCAAAATTGCATTTGAAATCTATTATTAACAGTTAACAGTGAACATTCTTAAAATAGTTATTACTCTTGGCCTTAACACAAAAAGCAATAATGGAGGTATTTTAGGGAGTTAAAAGCTGCAAGGAATTGGCCTCTGAATAAAGCCACTGCAGGTGTGTTTCTTAATGGGCTGTTAATTTTATAGTGGGTGAACACAAAGGACAGAGACCATGTGTGTTTTTAAACTGTATTTGGTGTGGAGAAAGAGATGATGGCTGAAAAATATAAAGGTGGTGTGAAATGAGGCCAAATTGAACTTTCCCTGCTAAGTTGTAATCCTCCTTGCTTAAAATCAAAGCAAACTAATTCTTGCTCTTCCTCTTGTATTCTTTTTCTTTCCACTACCACATAACAAATGATTCCACAAGAAAGTATATCAAACTAGTACATCAGAAATAATTAGAAATCATGACAATAAATAATAAATCTCTAATTGCCCAAATTCAACATCTTCCTTTACAGACCAACTCATTTTGCTGTTAGTACTAAGTCACCCAAATTCACAATCACGGGGTCAGTTTTGACCCTTCCTTAGCCCCCATACCTAATGTCTTCTAGAATCTTGCTTCTTAGGGTGTGGGCTGTGGGCCATGAAACATGGGCACGACTTGGGAACTTGTTAGTGAGTGGTTAGAAGTTCCCAAGTGATGCCCATAATGGATGGCTAGAAATGTCTGATTTCAGACTTACTGAATCAGAATTTGCATTTTAACAAGACCCCCCTTCTTGTACACATTAAAGTTTGAGAAGTTCTACTATAGAGTCTTCCTTTGCATTGTTTCTCGTACCTTATTCCTTCTTTCTGTTTACATTAAATTATTTTTCACTGGGATGTACTTTTTCTACATGAGCTGTTTGGGCCCACCCTAAATTTAGATCTTCATTTCATTGCTTTATAATTCGTAGATTATTATTGTGTATTCCTCCTGTTCTAATTTATCCTACCTCTGCCTCAAGATTAGCCTTTCCAATATACCCAAACCTCTTTCTTCTTCTTAAAACTGTTTATTGGCTTTCCATACTTGACTAAATAAACCCTTTTGACTAGCCCTCAAGGCCCTAAAGAATATAATGCCATCCTTTCCTTTCAGCCCTATATCCGACTGCTCTTCTCCCTGTACACACACCCTACAGCTTAGCATTGCAGTTTCCTTCCTCTTTGTTTTAGTTCAAGCTGTTCTTTCCATGCAGAACACTCCTCCCTACAGCTCTGTTGAAATCCCCGCCCTCCATTAAGTCTCATTTTCAATGCCACTCTTTTCTGATTCATTCATTGAATAAATATGTACTGATCACCCACATTCTTTGCCCACATTGGCTTACGTTCTTCTAGGTACTAGGGATAAAGCAATGAACAAAACAGCTATAATACTTGTCCTCACAGAGCTTATATTCTACTGAGGGAAAACAGTCAATAAACAAAAAAATAAGTAAAATATATGGTATGTTAAATGGTGATAAGTGCTAAGGAGAAATAAAAGAAGATAAAGGAGTCCAGGTGGGGTGGCTCATGCCTGTAATCCTAGCACTCTGGGAGGCCGAGGCAGGAGGATCGCTTGAGCTCAGGAGTTTGAGACCAGCCTGAGGAAGAGCAAGACTTCCCATCTCTACTAAAATAGAAAAATTAGCCTGATGTTGTGGCACACTTCTGTAGTCTCAGCTACTCAGGAGGCTGAGGCAGGAGGATCGCTTGAGCCCAGGGGTTCGAGGTTGCTGTGAGCTAGGCTGACGCCACTGCACTCTAGCCTGGGCAACAGAGACTATGTCTTTAAAAAAAAAGAGAGAAGAAGAAAAAGAAGAAGAAGACGACAAAGGAAATAGAAATAGGTATGGATGAGGAGTGCCCTCCAACTAAATACCTTACCCTCCTTTAAATACACAGAGAACTTACTTTCCTTTATGATATGGTTATTTGTGACTTGTCCTATTTGCTCTGCTATTGACCCAAGACAGTGCTCAGTAAATAATGGTTAAAAGGAATGAAATTGATTGAAATAAATGAAATAGAAGTTGAAGAGAAGGGAGAAACTGACATAGGGGTTGGTTCGGGAAGGCTCCTTGAAAGATATTTAATTTGGGCAAGGCCTCGAAAGATGGGAGGTGCTGGTTAGGAAGAAAAAGCTGAATAAGTTGTTTTGATATATCTGTTCTTGAAAAGCTAAAAACCATTGCTTTATAAATGAAGGTTAATATGGTGTGTAATTTTCTCTGCCTTTAAAACCAGTGTTTCAGAAGGGACGGGCCATAGACACGGGAGAAGTTGACATTGGTGCACAGGTCATGCAGACCATTCCACCCGGCTTATTCTGGCGTTTCCAGATTACTATCCACCATCCGATATATCTGAAATTCAATATTTCCTTAGCCAAGGACTCTCTACTGGGAATTTATGGCAGAAGAAACATTCCACCTACACACACTCAGGTATTTGATTTTACTGGTATTTTCTTGAATCCTTTTTGAGGGTGGTGGGTTGAACAGTTCAGGGTTTGCGACTTGTGAAGTGTGTGGGAGTCAAAGGCGAGGACAGAAAAATCTTTGTCATGAACAAATATCCACAATAATCACACTCATGCTAATGAAAGAAATGGTATGGAGAAATAAGAAATAGCATTTAGCAAAGCAGATTCAGAAAAGAGAGTTTAAGACAATATCCTTTAAACTTGACCTCTGCTTCCTGGAGCAGGGTGATCATGAATTTCCCAGTCCTCTCATCTTACTTGGCTTTAATGCCCACACCCCCTCTGCTGGTTCCATACATCCGTGTCCCCTTATCCCAGTGAAGGAATGTACATCCATAAGAAATTGGTGGGAAGTGAGTTGAAACGGCAAGCTTTTGACTCACAGGTAGAAATTTTTCTTTGCTATTGTTAGTAATAACTTAAATATGGAAAACCTCAATGGTTTATATAACCCTTTCATAAACCTTAGCCATCTCATTTCCCTTGTTTGCTTTCCCTTGTTTTTTTTTCCCCCACATGGACCTATTTGAAGCTCTGCTTCATCTAAGAAGTAGCAAAAGTAATCAAACAGCTGGGGCTGGCCTTTTTCCCAACAGATATGACTATAGTCAAAACCTTACCTCTGGGCCAGAATAGGAAGGGAATTAAAATGCCATTCAAATGTGACACTTAAAAAAATGTTCAAGGAAATGTGTGCCATGTGCTTGTCCACTGATTAGGAAAAAAGGGGAGGAGGGTCTTTTGAATTTTTAAATGTTACCGCAGAGGTAGTAAATTACGATGAACATTCTCAGATTTTTGACTGTTCATTTGTTTTAAAAACTGTACAACTGTTTTGATTTGTAGAGAAGGTTACAGTAACATTTCTGAGTGGAATGTATATTTTCAAGTGTCTTTTATCAGATACTTTAGTAAAATGTCAAGATTCTCCTGCGTAATTCTAAACAAGATTTTTTTCTAGTTTTTGGTTTATTTATTTTTAAACAACTATTTTGAATACTCCCAAACTGAAAGGTTTATAACATTTATATTAATAATATAGTGAGGGCATTTTTAGAATTAATAATATGCTTTTGAGTTTAAATATACTTAAGAATTAATAACCTCCTCTTCTATTTTGCCCACCTCCAAATCAAAGAAGTATGAGATAGAGCAGTTAAAGTTAGAGATGTTTATCAGTCTGGAAGAAAAAGTAGTGGCTCATATTTGTGTTTGTATTGTTTCCAGTTTGATTTTGTAAAACTTATGGATGGCAAACAGCTGGTCAAGCAAGACTCCAAGGGCTCTGATGATACCCAGCATTCCCCTAGGAATCTGATATTAACCTCACTTCAGGAGACAGGTTTCATAGAGTATATGGACCAAGGGCCTTGGTATCTGGCATTTTACAATGACGGAAAAAAGATGGAGCAAGTATTTGTGTTAACTACAGCAATTGGTAAGATACTTTGCCTGTTCATCGATTGAATTAACAGTAAAACTCTAGAAAGACACAATCAGTGATGAAAGTGATGCAGGTGTTATTTAAGCTTATTGCTTATTCTACCTTAAAGTCATTATTCAGGATAGGTCACTATGAGAAATGTTTATATTGTTTTTGTCAGTGAAGTTGTTTAAATGCTGATTAAGATTTTTTAAATGCTCCTTTATTTGCTGCTATTCTAGGATACTTGCTATGCACCTTTTTATGTTTTCAACAGGAATAATTACCTGGGTAATATTATTACCAAGGCTACATAGATGAACAACTTCAGTGAAGAAGGGAATAAACAAGCAAAGCGCTGTTAACTCAAGTTCTGTTATTTAAAAAAAAAAAAGCAAATAGATACCTTTTTCAAATAGAAAAACTAGCATCAGTAAAGTTCTTCTTTAGAACAACTGATTCTAGAACCGTTAAGGCTTCAAAATACAACATAACATTATTTAGAGAAAAGTACTGAGGATAATAACTTGAGTCATTCAAAATTTAAAATTTCTTTTAGTTTGAAAATCGTCACAATGTCTCTTTCAGTGTGCTCAGGGCCTTTTAAAACATGCTTTTTGTTTTTATTTATTTTTCTTATTTCAACATATTACGGGGTTACAAATGTTTAGGTTATATATATTGCCTTTGCCCCGCCCGAGTAAGAGCTTTTTAATGCAATGCCTACACATCCTCATTCACTATCACTCTAGTTAGTTGGAGACATCTCACTCTTTTGTCATTTTTTTTTTGGTAAATACATTCCCCATAACCCTTTGTGTGAATAAAGCTGAGCTCTTTAGCAATTTTAGAGTCCTGAGGGTAAACAACTCATAGACACAGTATCATATTGTGTGACTTTTTCTAAAACACATGTCTTAAAAGAAGGGAAAGTATTTTACAGCTGTCAGTTTTCTATACAACTCTCACCACTTTATCCTTTAGTTAACCTGTTCAGCCATATGTTTAGGAAGATGTGTTGACTGTTAATAGATATACCATCTGTTCTTTATAACAATTATGTTCTATTTTTACTTGACGCTGAAGACCTTGAGTCAGTAGAAAATGATATTCCAGCCATAAGATTATCAAAAACTTTTCTCAGAAGTAATCAGAAAGGCAATAGAATGGAACCGATGATTTTTCCCCTAGAGAAAAACTCCACCGATCTTACATCTTCCCAAAACAAAGCATTTGTTAAATTAGGAAAAAAATATATTTTAAGTCATGTCACTGTTTTGCCACTCACAGACTCAATGAGGCAGATTCAACAGATGGACCTTTTATGATATTTTTCTATCAAGGCCTAGTTTTGATATTGTGAATGCTGATGAGTTATGAGAGGTTGAGTTTCTCCTAAAAAATTAGAGTAATTGTAAGATATAAAATATTTGTGAGGATTTTCTCTCTTCCTGTTATTCTTACCCTTAAGCTCAAGTTAAAACACTAACCAATCTATTAACCTTTCAAAAATCAATAGGCCCAGAAACATGCTTAGTGTTATTTCCTGTCCCTTACTTCTTCCCAAAAAGAACTTAACATTTGAGATCAAATTCCTGTCATCCAGTTATCAAGCTGTCAGTTTCATATGCAATGACATATTTGCTTTTTGTTTATTCAAGTCAGTGTATGTACTTTTCTGTTGTCTTTTTAAGATTAGAAACAACAGAAATGTTTCTCTTACTCTTCCACTTAAAGAAAATTTAAGTAAATTTCAAAAAAATCAAAAAACATAGAAGTCATTTACCCTAAATTCTCCACATTCATTTTTTTATGTTTTTAGTTTATATTAATCACAGTAAAATGAAACTAATATATCTGGTTAAAGAAAGTAATGTTTGTATGAATTTGTTCTAAATGCTGCTCGTTCATCTGTTTCATGATGATGTTAGAATCAGTTGATTGATTCTTAACTATATTTGTCTGCTACTAACAAGAATCAAGACAGAATTAACAACTAACAATTACTAAATGACTAATATAGGCCACACACTGGCCTACAATTAATATATATTATTTTCCAGTAGTATAGGCAGAGTTGTCAATATCCCCTAATCTCAGCCAACCTGCTCTATAGCAGGATAATATATACCATTTATGAAGTGCCACTCTGCCCCTAGCATTGTACTAGATGCTTTATAATCAGTTATCTTGTTCGATTCTCATCACAACCCTCATAGCTCAGGTATCATAATAGTTATATTACAAATAAGGAAGCAGACACTTAAAAAGAGTAAATAATTTGGCAAGGTCTCACAGACAGCAAGTGGCAAAATTGAGACTTGAGAACTAGTATGTCTGATTCCAAAGCCCATGCCCTTTACACCATACTTATTCCATAATATTATTCATTACGTTTAGTTTCTCCCGTGAGAAAAACTGCCAGAAACAAAACCTATCATCAATGCAGATGTAAATACCAAGGGGCTTTTGACTCTAGCATAAGAACAGGGTTTTAAATATAGAAATTCAAAATTATTCTCAACTCTGGAACTGGATTAAGATTTAAAATATAGAAGGTAAAGATTACTGGAGGCCAATAGAGAAGCACATTCTTTTTCATCACCCATTGTTTATGTGTTCCTGCTGCAGCCAACTTCCTCCTGGAGTCCTTAGGCTGTCCCAGTGTCTCTTTGATACCCAGTGGAAATGGCAGCTTCCAAAACCTTCTATGTTGCCTTCTTTTCTCATTTGCATTGCTGGGGTTAAACTCTATGCAGCAGTTTGAGCCCAGGGACAGTTCTTAGATAAGTCAATAAGATGTAGGGATTTTTATTTATTTTGATAGCAAATTTTATTAAATATTTTTTCCAGAATAGCTACATTCCCACAAGGCTGCTTTCATAAAGTTGTCAATAGAATCTGGTGTGAAATTAAATTCAACTATATTTACTTTTGAAAGCTTCCTCCATGGCCTCCTATTAACCATCTAGGGCAGGGAAAATCCAAATGTGGATTTAAGAATTGCCAGTACCACTTGGTGTAAGAAAGATAGTTAAATAGAAAATGGAGAAAAATTTGTTCTATCTCTGAATGAAAAGAAAAATCTCTTTATGCCTTTTCATAATTACTTATTAAATAAATTAAATTACTTATTAGATAAATTACTTATTAATAAATTAAATAAATTTCTGAAAATGGCTAATATTTTAATGAGTTGAAAATGGTTGGCTCTTTGCTGAATATTACATTCCAGCCAGCCCAGTTGTATTAATAGATAATTAAATGTCACATGTCACGTGCTTATCCAGTTCAGTTTTCTAACACTGTGAACAAAGAACAGACCAGTATAAACCTGCAAAAGGCAACGTGATGTGTTCACACAGTGGTGAGAATAATCATCTCCTCTGACTGATAATAGATTGGCTATCCACACAGCCACTGGATTCATTCTTAGCTTTCTAAGAATACCCTCGATGGACTAGATACCCCTTTCTTCCTCTTGCTTTTATCCTGCCCAAGACAGAAATCCAACATCTAGATGACACGTTCTTTAACTATGGAAGCTTACTATTTAAAGCATTCTCAATGTGGTGAGCACCTGCAGGGTAACCTGGGGTGTTTGTTATGATATAGGTTACTGGGCTACCTCCCTCAGAGACAGATTCAGTAGATCTGGAGCTAAAGTCCAGGAATCTTCACCTTAAGTGCCCCAGGCAATCCTACTGATAAAAGTGGTCCACAGACTGCAATTATAGAAATGCTACTTCTTGACCCTCATTATAAATTGTCACTCTCATTGCTCAGTGGAAGATGCCAGGACCACCTCCTAGAATCTCTCCTAATCAGAAATAGCTTAGTTAAGTGAAACTTAATGAAGCAGATAATTTGGATTGAAAAGGGAAAAATTGGTACATAAGAGAAGCATGAGATTAATAGGCCAGAACATAAAACTCTGAGTCCAAGAGTACTAAGTATGGGAAATTTACTGAAAAGAATAATGAGAAGAAGATAAAAAACACACACATACAAAACTACAAGAGTAAAGCATAGGTACCATAATTGTTCATAGGCTTAGAATTTAATCATTATTATACTCAAATACAATGTTAAATGACAGACATTTTTTATGTCATTGTAAGAGACTGACATTTGTATAACATTATAGTTTTTCAAGGAAGTTACCACAAGACTTATCAAAGTTGTGTTGCACTGCACATATTTATGTCACCAGAACTACCTATGGGTACCTACAAAGGCTTCTCAATTAATCTGAAACCTATTCTTCTCTAAGAATGGATTGAAAGGAAATTAGTGGCAGAGAACTGATAAGCATTTACAGTCAAGAAAGCATTTCTCAACGAAATACTTAGGTTCTAATGCTTTTAGTGGTGGTGAATTTAATATGACCACTTACTTTAAAAGCCTCCCATTGTCACTTATTAATGAAAATGAAACAGTGAATATCATATTTATGCTGTCAAGAATAGCAGATTAAATTTTCTAAGTTGCTAGAGAAGAAAACTTTATTTGCTACAACCTAAATTTGAAAAATAAACAGTGTTTAGTTTTCCAGGTCACATGTTTAAGCCTGTTTTGCTTTTAAGAAATGTCCTATGATCCTGGTACATTTTGAACTTTATCATGAATACCTCTTAAGAACACAAGTCATCTAGACCATTTATGCACTTTAGAGATAAGGTTGGTTTTTAGTTCCACTCTGATTAGTCAATTCAGAAAATCCAGGGCCCTTTTCATAATTTTGTAACACATGTGACATCTTATAGGGGTCTTTGGCATCTGATTTTGAGGAGTAAGTGTTCCATAAACAGCAAAGGGCAAGATTGTTATAGGCCCAGAATTCTTGCAATGAAAAAAAATTAAAGATTCTACACCCTGGATGTTTGTTCATTTTTTTGTTTTTCTCTGTATTAATAGAAATAATGGATGACTGTTCAACCAACTGCAATGGAAATGGAGAGTGTATCTCTGGTCATTGTCACTGTTTCCCAGGATTCCTTGGACCTGACTGTGCTAGAGGTAATGCTGCTCTATTATTGTGATTGGTTTAGGGAAATAGATGTCATTTGAGAACTCAGAATTAATAGTAGTACTAGCAGCAGTTACCGCAGCAGTGCCCCCTACTGCTGCCGCCAAAAGCTGAGCACTTCCCATACCAGGTACCGTTCTGAATACTTTGTGTCACATCATTTAATTCCTACTTCCTACAATATCCCTATGAGGTAAGTCTACGATTATCCTATTTTTATGGGCAAAGAAACAACCTCAGAGAAGTTAAGAGACTCAGCCAGGGTTACCTAACAGCTGGGATTTGTACCTAGGCTTTCTGACCCAACCACTACATGATTCTTGTATTTCCTTCATAAACTAATTCATAATGGACTGAGCTTAAAAGCAGGCAAAGTTGGTAGCTGCTTATACACACCAATGAACCTGGAAGAAGTGAGTAATCACCAGATGAGTAAGTAGCCTAGAAAGCAAAGACTTGGAAAGTCAGAAGTTAAATTTAGCAAACTTCATTGTTTCCTAGATTTGCCCATAGTTTAATTTTTGAAAAGCTTTAGGTAAATCACATCACGTTTTCCCATAGACTTATAATTATTATTTTAGAGATACTTTCTGCTCATTTTCAATGTTTTCTATCTAATTACACAACCTTTTAAAGAAAGCATTTTATAATGTGAACAACTCCCTATTTAATGCTTTTTAAAATTTGAGGTTTTGCTTCCTAAAAATAATATACATCTGCTTGAGGAAGAAAAACTGTAAGAAAGAAAAACCCTAGCATAAAATAATAATGATAATGATAATAGTTTAAGAGTATGGTTAGATCAAAAGCAAATACTTGATGCAATTTCTCCACTCAGGATATCTTTATAATTTATCTTTACCCTACTCCCATAAGAGGAAAATTTCTATGTTGGTAATCATGAACATGTACCTATTTAATAAAGGGTAAGACAGAAATAGTACAATTTTTGCCTGAAATATTATGCAAGAATCAATATTGAATTGCTCTTTAGAGATTTTGAAAGTATTATGAGAACATTACAATTCATTTGCCAACCTTCAGATTCATGCCCTGTGCTGTGTGGTGGGAACGGAGAATACGAGAAAGGACACTGTGTCTGCCGTCATGGCTGGAAGGGGCCAGAGTGTGATGTTCCAGAAGAGCAATGCATTGACCCAACGTGCTTTGGCCACGGCACCTGCATCATGGGAGTCTGCATTTGTGTGCCAGGATACAAAGGAGAAATATGCGAAGAAGGTCAGAGCCCCATTTTAATCTATTGCTTCAGGCATTTTCTCTTACTGAATCATCCAAGTTGTCATTCTGCGCTTCTAGTAAAGATGCTGGTGGTCTTTGCAAACAATAAATGACCAACATGTTCTTAGTACATGGATCAGGGGGTTGGCTCCAGGGGAGCTCTTGTTTCTTCTAACAGTCTGATATTATGCATGAGGCCATATCTGTGACAATTGCAGAGCAGTAATGAAAAATAGTATTTCCCACCCCTCATTTCTAACACTGTTTTATAACTTGAGGATTTCCGTATTGATGATTTTAGGTGTTAAGTCATATGCTTTCCTTATTACAGAGTGCATTTTACTACCTCTCACTTTAAAGCACATAATAAAAATAATAATATATGCACATTTGGAGCCATTTTGCAAATGTTTTCTTTTGGAGCGATTTGTAATTACCATTATTATTATTGCTTTATATTATTTATTTTTACATACCTCATGCTGAAATCTGACCTCCATGCCTAAGGAAGCAGGCTTGCCACTAATGAGTTTCAAAGCAGTGCCTTTAAATTAAATTCATCCCAAAGGAGTCTTTACCCAAAAATTTTTTTTTGAAATAGCAAGTTTTATCATTTAAAGAGACACACTGGAAAATAAGTTTACTAGTAATAAGACCTTTTTCATGCCACATTCCTCAAACAAGACTGATTTCAGAAATAATATTAAACCATTACCATGGGAGATGGTCTCATCACAACTGTTGTTCGGGAAAGAGGCTGCTGAAAATGCACAATAATTGCATTTTAAAGATGGTTCATTAAGACTATTACACAGCATTCTAAAGAGTTTAATCTCATTCCACTCCATGAACAAGCAAGGCTTTAAGCTTTTCACCTCCCATTAGCAATAGTGGAATTTTGGTATGAAGATTATATCCGTTCCAATAAATGGCATTGGGCCTAGACAAGGCACTGGAGTTCCTGAGTTACCTTTGGAAATTGTTTTTACGGTGATCCAACTGCAATCATTAGGTTGTAAATTCTGATGCTATATGGACACAAACAGAGTTAGCAAACAAATGGTGTCTATCACATCTACAACTTGCCGTGAGAAACATGTAACCTAATTAATTTAGACCCTTCTAATTTAAATGCTGTAAGCAGTTGAAAAAGGACTTAGCTTAAATTTGCCTTCTCCAAAGTCACTAAGAAAATTTGTAGAATAACCAAGAGAGCAAGAAAGAATGCTCACTTAATGCTGTACATTTTTCAAATACAACAGAAGAAAAATGTTTTAAGACAGACATCGCAGACCAGAAGTCGACAGGCTAAACCAGGCCTATGGATGGGTTTTGTTTGACTCACTTAGTGTTGTTGTTGCTGCTGCTGCTGTTGTTTTATGTGATTGTTTGTCAAAATTTAAAAGTAGAGAAGTGTCATATGAAAATCCCTACTTCTAGCCTCTCTTGAACACTAGAAAATCTGGTGACCCTGGGCCCACATTGCTACATGGTGGCAATCAACTAGAGCCAAGTAGCAGCAGTTCCCTTTAAAAAGGACACTTGCTTTCAGTTTGCTCTCAACACACCATATTTTCTTACATCCAGCCCATTTCATTCATGTATGCCACCTGCCTGGCCCCTTCAGCCATATGACTTTGTGCCTCTGATTTAAGTATGACTTACATGATGTAAATATGACATACATGAATATATTGAAGCAGTCATTTTAATAAAACAAGCTATATTATATTAAATTTTATTTTATTTATTAAAATTGTACTTTAATATAGCAAAATGACCTCCTAAAAAATGATTCTATACTTTCGACTTTCCCTTTCCCTTCAAATGATGAATCAAATGAGATATACCTTCTGGTGTATATTTGCTGATTAGCTCAGGTGTTAAAATATTGTGCTAATGACTCTAAGATCTTGGGCTAATTGTAATGGCAATAACACTAATTATAATAGTGCTTCGTTAGACTTAGTCTGTTCCATAGCCACAAGCCACACCCTAAAACAAGTCCAGTGTTGCAAATACAGGCAGGTTATATCCTTCTATTTCCTTTGCTGGAAAAGTAATTCAAAGCATGAATGAGTTATTTTAGTCTCATATTATTTGTATGGGAAGAGAAATTTGGAAATCAAATGGCTACTCAGTTAAAAGCACAAAACAATTTCTCCCCAAAGTGAGCATAGGAACCTACCTCTAAAATAGTTTATACATTTGTTAGAATGTGTACAAAAATTTCCAGACTTGCAGAATCAGAGACAAGTGGAATTGAGTCTGTGATATTTAAAGACGTTGAAAACTATGTCACAGTGTCCTGTTAGTAGAAGAAGCCATAAAGAAAATAATTTTTAAATTAAGTTTAAAACATTGCACTTTTAGTGCTTCGTTAAAACATGAGAGATTATAATAAATTGGTGTAAATTGTATTATATTATGCAATAGCAGTCACCCAATATTTTGAATAGTCCAAACTTTAACAATTTATATAAGCTCTGGACACATCAAATAAAAATCCTTTCTAGGAGCAGAAAGGATAATGATGACTTGCCAAAAACTCTTGGGCTTTTCTGCAAAGGCAAGGAATTTTTATTAAAGGCCCACAGTGGTCCACCCACCTATTTGTGTGGGAGTACTACAGACTGTTCACAATTTCACAAAGCATATATGTGGTTTCCTTCTCCTTGTAAATTTAGGTTGAAACCTTTACTATACCTTACCATATTTTAAGTGTTAATAATCTTCTGGTTTGAACGGTGTTTGCATGAGTCATTTTATTGCCCAATTAAAGCAGCATTAATTATATTTTTAATAACACTGGGAAATCAATGTATCTCAGTTTCATTATCCTGAGGTCTGCTGGCCGTACCTGTTCACTATTAACCTTTCCCCAACCCCCCTTTTTTGTGCCTTCAGAGGACTGCTTAGACCCAATGTGTTCCAGCCATGGCATCTGTGTAAAAGGAGAATGTCACTGCTCTACTGGCTGGGGAGGAGTCAACTGTGAAACTCCACTTCCTATATGTCAAGAGCAATGCTCAGGACATGGGACTTTTCTTCTGGACACTGGAGTGTGCAGCTGTGATCCCAAGTGGACAGGATCTGACTGTTCAACAGGTACATTGGGGTTATTTCTTTCTCCCCCTTCTTCCACTCCTAAGTTCTATCTGCTCCTTCCCTTAAGGTAGTGCTTCTTAAAGTGTGATCAGAATGCCTTTGTAGGTTATGAGGGGCATCAGGTATTTCCTAGGTTAGTATTTCACTGCATCTTTATTTACAGCATGCTGTTACCTGTTTTTTCATCGTATTTTTCATTGTTATAGGTCTGTGCTTGAACTTCTGGCTTCATTCGGAATGCTTCTATAGCTATTTCATACATTCCCAAGTCTCCTATTATCAGTTCTATGCAGATTATTTCAAATACATATCTCCCCTAAATTTGAATAATCTGGCATTTCCAACCATCTGTTGAATATTTCCACTGAGTGTCCCATCACCTAAAGTTACAACTTAGCCTAGGAACTCGACTCCATTTAATGTATTGCCATATTGCTGTCCAGTTACTATTTCCACAACACTGCTTTTCTTTTTCCATTCCCTACCCTGACATCTTCCATCGTTCCCCATTGTCTGTAGATAAACTTTGGATATCCTGGCCTTATTATCAAAAGCCCACCAGAAACTATTCTAAATCTCTTTCTCCAGCCTATCTTCTACTTCAGCTTCCTGCATAAATCCCTCTTTCTGCCAAAGAAATCTATATGCTCTTCTTATCCTCAGTGCATTGTATTTTTACACTTTTCTCCATGCCTTTTCCTCAGCATGCAATGCTATTACCTTTCCATCTAGGGATATCCAACCCATCCACTAAGACCAACTATAATCTTAGCCATTCTATAAAATCTTTGATCACATCTATAGGGATCCCCTGAAATCTTACCATACATAATGCTAGAGCACACAAAAGGCATTGTGACGTAGGTATTTGTGCACTTGGCTTATTTTTTCATCTGAATTGTAAGCACTGAAAATAATGGACCAGTTTTTAAATCTTTTATTTTTAATTATTATAGGTACATAATACTTGTATACCTTTATAGGGTACATGTGATGTTTTGATACAGGCATACAATGTGAATTAATCAAATCAGGGTAATTGGGGTATCCACCACCTCAAGCATTTAACATTTCTTTGTGTTAGGAACATTCCAGTTCCACTCTTTTAGTTATTTTTAAGTATATCCCAATTTATTGTTGATTATAGTCACTTCATTGTGCTATCAAATATTGTTCATACCATCTAACTGTCTAACTATATTTCTGCACCCATTAACCATCTCCACTTTATCTCCCGCTTCTGCTACCCATCCCAGCCTCTGGTAATCATCAGTCTATTCTGTCTCCGTGAGATCAATCATTTTTAATATTTGGGTCCCACGTATGAGTGAAAACATGTGACATTTATCTTTCTGTGCTTGGCTTATTTCACTTAACATAATGTTCCCCAGTTCCATCCATGTTGTTGCAAATGGCAAGATTTCATCTTTTTGTGACTATATAATACTCCATTGTGTCGATGTACGACAATTACATTATCCATTCATACGTTGATGGACACTTAGGTTAATTCCAAATCTTGGCTATTGTGAATAATACTACAATAAACACGGGAGTACAGATATGTTCTCAGTATGCTGATTTCCTTTCTTTTGGATATTTACCTAACAGTGGTATTTCTGGGTCATTTAGTCGTTCTATTTTTAGTTTTTTGAGGAATTTCCATACTGTTTTCCATAGTGGTTGCACAAATTTACATTCCCACCAACAATATATAAGGGTTCCCCTTTCTCCACATCCTCTTCAGCATTTGTTATTGCCTATGTTTTTGATAAAAGCCATTTTAACTGGGGTGAGAGGATATCTCATTGTAGTTTCGATTTGCATTTCTCTAATGATTAATGATGTTGAACATTTTTTTCATATACCTGTTAGCTATTTGTATGTCTTCTTTTGAGATATGTCTATTCAGATCCTTTTAATGAGTCATTCTTTATATCATTTATTCTTATCTTCAAACCATATACTCATTAAATAAGTAGAATTAATAAATGGTAACTCCCACAAAGCCTCTTCCCGTGAATTTTGTTAAACATGTAAAATGACATGTGGTAAGCAGGAAGGATTGGTGTACTGTGGGACTTTTTGTACCACTGAATTAGCTTATGAACTGAAAAGTCTATGATCCTATACTGTAAGGAAACAGGAAGATCCCTCTGTTAAGAGAATTAATTCTAACATAATACTTCACTCTAATTCTAACAATCCTTCACTGAAATTTTTTTGCCTCAGATAGAAATAATATGGGAGAGGGGATTGCATTTTACAATTTCAGAAAATGATCAAAATGCTGAAGGCAATCTAATAATTAAAATGCACATCATAAAAACCATTCATTTATATATCTAACAAATAAACGTGTGCCTGCTGGGTGCTTGGCATGGTGATTGGTGCCAGGGATATTGTGGTGAAAAAGATGGATGTGGTCCTTGTACTAATGAATCTTATAGTCTAGTGGGAGAGATACGTTGAACAAGTTAGAAGATAGTCACAAAAGGAAAGTTACTGGATATTATGGGACTGTACAGCAGACACCTAGCATGGCTAATAGTTAATTTACTAAATGTTATTGAACACCTTCCATCCTTCCATGTGTCAGATACAGTATCACGACCTGGAGCTTCAAGTTTAAAATGATAATATTAATGTTAGTATTAGTTATAGTAAACATTTAATAACAATCATTATATATTAGTCACTATTCTAAGCATTGTACATGTATTAATTCACTTAATCCTCATAACAACCCTATAAGTAAAATAATTATGTATACTTTACAGTTGAGGAAACTGAGGCACAGAGAGGTGAAATAACTTGCCCAAAGTCGCCCATATAACAAGTGGCAGAGTCAGAATTTGGACTAAGGTATTCTGGCTTCCCAGTCCATGCATTTAACCACTGTACTGTAGTGTCCTCTAGGAGCCCATCATCTCACTTACCACATATAAAATAGTATTATTATTGGACCCTGTCCAGGGCCATGTGCCACAGAGCACAGAGGAGGGAACAGTAGGTTATTTCAGTGAGAAGAGGCCTTATAGTCAAGTAAGGCTTTGTAGAAGTCATAACATTTGAAAGGTAATTGCATGCTTATCAGGTGGACAAGAAAGGAAAGAACATTCCAGACAGAAGGATTAGCTTAAACAAATAGAGATATGAATCTAAATGACACATTTGGGGACTTGCAAGCCATTGGGCATTGCTACAGCCTAGGAGTGCAGAAGGAGATAAAACCAGTGGGATGAGCAGGGCCAGAATATCTGTTGGGGGTTTTATTTACATGCCATGCTGTGGATTTGCATTTCCTCTTGACGCAATAGGAAAGCACTGAGTAATTTGAAAGAAGCTGCATTTGAGATAGACCACTCTGACAGCAACTGAGAAGACTGATTGGAGATGGACCATATAGGGAACCAAGAGACAAGTGCAGTGTGATTATTGTAGTAATCCAGGAGCATGATGGCGAGGAGGCCCTGAACTAAAGCTGGAGTTTTGAGAATAGCAAGGTGGAGACAGACCAGAAAGGAGTTACCATGGTAGATGGGAAAGAGAGAGGAGCCACAGATAGCTCTTTTGGGTGACTAATTAAAAAAGAAGAACCACCAGCTGAGGGAAAACAAGCAGACATGGAAAAACAGGTTTGGGGCAAAGGGGCCCAGCCATGGTGAGCTCAGCTGTGGGTGTGCTGTGTTGGAGGCGTCTGCAGAAGATCCACATGGGTATGTCCAGTGAGGCGTTGATAGTCAAGAATGAACTTATAGAAGAATTCTGAACTAGAGTCAAATATTTGGCACATCATTCAGACCACAAGAATGCACGTTATTGTCCAGGGAGGGTGTGGAAAATGGGAAGGAAGAAAGTCAGAGCCCTAGAGAACACCAACACTTAATGTCTTTATCATGGTAGGGTTCTTCACAGTGAGTCAAAAACTTGTTTCTTTATATGTGACTTAATAAACATGTATTGATTGAGTAATGATTCCGTATCATATAATTGCTCCCTCAGACCACTCACATCTCTCATGTGTCTTTCCTGATGCCTCAGAATTGGGAAAAGTTCCTGATAACATACCATTAACCAGTTGTATAAGTTCAAATATTTGTATTTCCGATGAATTGACGTTAAATTCAATGGACTGAGAGTTTCTCTTTCTCTTGCCCACTTCACTGCCTAATACACAAAGATGTGCACCAGTTCTGTCGGCAAAGAAGAAAATGACAGAAGGGGAGGAAAAGGCTAATTATGAGCATGTCTATAAACTCCCCCCTTTTCAGGATGAAGTACCCTAAACCCCGCCCCACTCCTCCTTCACCCCAAACAACCCTTACCCACCAAAAAAAGCAAATGATGAGAGAAAAATGATTGCCCCATAGAATATTAGATCTAGAAGAAAGTGTAAATATCCGATTCAATATTTCTCAAATGTGATAGTCTCCAGTCCACCTAACTCGGCATCCTTATTGATTCTAATGCACTGAAGTACAGAGAAGTTAAGCAGTTTGCTCCAAAGTGTGAGATCTCCAACACTAGTCAAACCTCCTTATTTAATTGTTCATTTACCAAACAGTGACTTAGTCCCTATTACATCTGCATGAGCATGTGAGGCAATGGTATATAAAGGAGGATGAAACATCTATAGTTGGGGAGACAAATGTGACTGAAGATGCAAAATATCTTCCATTAAAGGCTGAAAAGAGAGAGAGAGAGAGATACAATGTTCAAGGAGTACTTAACATTACCTGATGGTCTAGGAAGTGGTCACAAAGGACTTCACAGATCATGAAGGTCCCTGTATGCTGTGCCTGGGAGTTTGGATTTAATCCTGATGATAATAGGAAGGCCATTGAAAGGGTTTAAAAAATGTCATGTGCCTGCATTTTAGGAAAGTCACTCTGGACATGGTTTGAAGAATATATTTAAAAAATGATGAAAACTTGATATAAGAGAATTTAAGTGCAGATGGAGAGGAAAGGACAAATGTGAGAGAGATTAGGTATAAGACTTAGTGTCCATGTGGGTGGAAGAGGAGGCAGGAATTTTCACTGACTGTGATTTATACAGTGGGAGATGGAATGAATGGTGGCATCACCAACTGAGATATGAAATATTCATCTATTAAAGCAAATTTTCATTGAGCATCTACTGTGTGACATGTGCTATATTCTTGGGATCCACCAGTGAGGGAAACAAAGATTCCTGCATTAGTGGAGTTTACAGTGTGGCAGGGAGAGACAGATGGTAAACAATGATCAAAAAATATATATGAGTTTTTAAAAACTTGAGGAAACTGAGAACCAGGGAGGTTAAATAGCCCAAGATTATAGACCTGGCTAATTGCAAACCTGTCAGTAGAAAGCAGTTCTGCTGATTTTATGCTGTGTCCAGCATTCTTTTCAGCCCCCCATGCCTACCCTTAACCAAAGGAAGAAGGAGGAGTTAGACAAGGAGATAGAACTCAGGTGAATAGATTAGCTTACTGAAAAGAAGATGAAGGGCATCAAATACCAAGTGCATGAATGACACATTTTTGTCCAGAGATCCTAGACCAAAGCCACGTTCATCCACTCTGGACCCAATAGAAAAAAGGTCACTAGAAGCATCTCTTGTTCACAGAAGCAAAAGCCTGGATAGGTATGACCGAAAACTTAGCAGCCTCTTGGGCAAAAGGCTTCCTAATAAAACTACCAAATTGAAAAATAGGGGAAGAAAATGCCTTCCAAATCTCCGGTGTCATGGTAGGAATAGTCCTTCTGTGATTTTTAAGCTCCATAAAGGTTGTTCCCACAGAGCATATTTAACCATCGAGATGATCTCACTGTGCAGACTTTTAATTGAGTGTGCTCAGCACAGGAAGCAATTTAACATCTGATTCTTATAATGGATCATGTCATTTCAAAGGTGGATATGCTCTCTGCCATTGATCATTTTCTTCCTCTAAGCACGCAAAGCTTAGCTGTTAGCATGTTAACTGTGCTGCTCTGATACCAAGGGGACTGCAATGAATGGTTTACTGATTATTTTCAGTCTGTATTTCTAGGTACATTGAATATTGTTAGCAGCTCTAAACTGATACCTGATATAGGGTTCTTTAACATGATGATCTCATGGCACTTCACAAAGGTTAAGGCATTAGTCTTTAAAAATACCTGAAGAGGAATACAATACAAGCTTGTTATGACGTGTTCTAGATTTGGATATACCACAGGTCAAATTATGCTTCCTTAAAACCTAACTCCTTGTCATGAAATCTCTATAATACATTTAACCTATTCTAAAGGTAGTGGCCTTAGCTTCTGAGCTCAGCATTATAAAACATGCTTACTATATTTCTTTTGTACAATCCGGCTTCTCTGATCATAAGTCTTTGAGGGGGAGCATAAATGCAGAGTTTAGAACTTTGTATTCTTTTCTTCTTGATGAAACTTCTTCTGAGCCACTCCATCTATCATTACTTGTAAATAACTGACAGCAAAATTTATAGAAGGTAAGCATTCAATAGAGAGGACAACTCCTGCCCTTTCTCTACAACAATCCCCTCATATTATAGTATGTCTTAAAAGTGGATTAATCAGTCAGAGAGATGTAGAACACTAGGCTCTGAAGTACTTCTGAACATACTATTTGCTAGACAGCAGAAATCATATGACATACTATCATCCTGTACCCCATCCAAGAAGGGCTAGTTTCTGAAGATGTGAGAGGCTTTGTTAGAAGGATATTTGTTTCTAAGCCATCCTATGACATGTGTCCATCTTATCCATCAGAGAGAGAACAGTATATATATGTGTGTGCATGTATTCACAGCACAGTGACCTTGAGTAATTCCCTTAACTTCTTTGGGTCTCAGCTACCTTATTTGTGAAATGGTAGAAGAATAGCCAAATGGTCCTTGAGGCCTTTTTCAACACCATGATCTATGATTCTTGATGCTGTATATTGGACTATTGGCACTGATTATGAATGGTTTGCAGGTACAGTCCATAAACTCTCTTTACTCCATATTGTTTATGGTGAGAAAATATTAATCATAAACAGTTTTGTTTTCATTATAAGGACATCCATACTTTTATATATAGACCATGTTGTTTGAGGATTTACCTCTATATATGGAGATACCCATATACACATCAACATTTATGTGTATATATATATCTTCATTGTAACAATGTCTCACTATGTTTTTAAGTGTTCCCTAATGGATGGTGTTATGCATCTACTAATAAAACAGATAATTAGAGGAGGACATTGTAAGAGGCTTATATAATTATTGTTTCTAGGGAAACATTCCTTGATTATACAAGTACCATATGCTTTAAAAACATTAGTTTCCCCTTTTATTGAAAATTCCAATAATTAAGATTTTCATCTGACTCTACATGTCTAACATATATAATACATCACTTTCTTGCAATTTCCAGGAATTTATTAGACCTTTTAAAAATGATTTGTGTGTGTACAGTTTTTTTCTTCCTCCACACATTACATTACAGCAGGGTCATACATGTCATTTGACAAAGAAGCTTTGTTCAAAATGTAATGCATATGCTATGGGAATAACTATGTAGCCATCCATCTTGCTTTTGAAAGGAAAAATCTACTCACATAAAAGGTGACTAGAATTTTGCATCTTCAATAGAAAAGAGATAATTAATGTAACCAGATTAGGAAACTGGGATTTTAGGTACTTCCTCCTATAGAATTCTGGACACACACCTTGATTTCTTAGGAACAATAGCTGAGCTCTCAGAAGAAATGTTTCTATTAGTTAGCAATAATGTTAATATATCATAATGCTACTAATTCCCTGGACTAAAAAGAAAAGCTCAGATATAGACAACTAGTCATTGAAACATGATGGGGGAGTGTTATAGTGCCTTTTAGTGTAAAAAAAGCAAAATGCTGGCCGGGCATGGTGGCTCACGCCTGATCCTAGCTCTCTGGGAGGCCGAGGCGGGCGGATCGCTCAAGGTCAGGAGTT
>VBSM01000656.1:3587673-3620646 GCA_008086735.1 Cheirogaleus medius | reverse complement strand
AAAAAAAAAAGCAAAATGCTTACAGCTAATTTGTATGTAGACTTAATTATCTTTAACCTGATATTCAAAGTATACCAACCTGTGCTCAAATTTATTTTAACGTAATTCTATTTTCTACTCAGTAAAAAATAAAAGATAAATGTTAAGGTGACTCTTATTTGATTGATTAAATAAAACAAGCCCCTACTTGAAACATGGTAGCTATATCATTAACACTACAGTGAGGTTAAAACATTAATTCTAGATTATTGAAGTAAGTTAAGTTCATTGGTGGCATTAGAAATACAATCCAAAAGCATCCTTATGAGAATTCTAAGTCAAATTAAGTGTGTAAGACTGAATATACAGAAATATCTTTGGGAGATAGATATGAAATAGAAAAAAATCACACTATTTTAATGATTTCCTAGCAACACAACCTACTCAGAGATGGCATATCACCCCCGAGCCTTTTTTTGGCTCAAGTGAAAATATAAATCGAACCCCAAAATATTCTTAGATTCAAAAATTCCTTATCTTTATACAAGAGTTCACTTAATGGCCATAGACTGTATATATTATAAAGTGATTTAAAGCACATCAAATATCTAATGTTTTCAAAATACATCTTTTACATTTTGTTCTGAGACAATAAAAACCATACTTGTTATACCATCATTAGCAAGCAACAATGCAAAAATACAGTGAAACTTTTGACAATTTGACAAGTTTGAAGTAAAAGGTAAATTTTCAGCTGCCTCTCTGTAAATCTGAAGCAACTCTGACTGTTCCAGGACATTAAAGCTTTAAAATTATTCTTCAAACCAGGGACATATATTTAAATAAGGTGGCAACTGTAAAGCAAGAAAATGTAAGCAAGTCTGAGGATGAGGATGCATGCTTATTTATATGGTTAAAATACAGTATAATAAGGAATGCATTTGGATGGACCAATAGAAATGTCAAAAGAAAAAAGGTAAATTTTGTGTTTCACTATTAAATGCATCCCTCCTCCTTTACTCAAATTCTTATTCTGAATTCCAGGTTCTTTTGCTATTTGGCATATTTCTCAATTCATGTTTAGCTACCTGAAGTGAAAATAGACCCAGGAAAGGATGTATCTAAAATGTGTGCACATCCCTGTACATAAGATCCTATGGGGAAAGTGGTCACCTATATGTCTACTGTCATAATTTGCCCTGCTGTTATGGCAGGCCTCTGACAGGGGAGGAAGTGGAAAGGCTCTATAGTACAGATGGCTGAGAGAGGTTGAAGAAAGCCAGGATTCAATTGTGCAAAATTTTGTGGCCAGAACATGGGGAAGGATGGGAATAAATTTTCCCAATCCTGTATGCCAAAATCAGATGATTGGAGATATAGAAGAGTACCCCATCTATTCCTCCAAAAAAGCAGAATGACAGTATTTCTGTAATAAAAAATATCCTGCATTTATCTGATGGTTCTAATTATTTCTCCAGATACTTACATACCCATTTTTTTCATTTCATCATTATGGCCACAATCTGGGATCACTATTAGACTTTGGATTGCCTATTGAGCTTTGATACACAAAATACCTGGAAGACTGTTCCATAAATTTTATTTATATATGTATTCCTCTGAGTCATTGGAGAAAAGTGGAGAAGGGATAGGAAGGACAGAGATTATTTCTTCAGTAAAGAGTGAGGACAATAAATGTTCACTTAGAAACCTGATAAGGTTGAGCTCATAGAGACTCTGAATTGGTACTTGGGTCTGCTATAAAGAACTTAACTTGTACAACAGCTACCAAATTTTTAGTAACCTAGCAAAAAAGTTTCATTATTCACATAACACCCATGAGGCTTAAGTAGGGTAAGTAATACTTCCCTCATTTTACAGTTGAAGGGACTAACTCACTGTGAGAATCAGAGCAAGTTTCTTTTTTGTGTATGCTTCAGAGTTGAGGCCAGAAGTAGAATTAACACTTCAATGTCCTTTCTTAAAGATTAGTGTGGAATTTTTTAAATCCTGCTTGGGATTTGCTGAGCTTCTTGAATCTAAGGACTCATGTCTTTCATAAATTGTATAAAATTTTCAGTCATTATCTCTTTAAATCTTGATTTTCCCCCATTTGGTATTATCTCCTTCTGAAAGTTTCCTTAGACTGTCCATCCCACTCTATCCTTCATGTTTTTGCTTCTTTTTCTTATTTTCCATGTCTTTGTTTCCTTGTGTTATCTTATAGGTAATTTCTTCATATATATCTTCTAGCTCACTAAACCTCTCTTTAGCTGTGTTTATTGTGCAAATATTTAATTTTGTTTGTTTCTAAAATATTCATAAATATTCATTTTCTTCCTTTTTAAAATATGCTTCATTGTTTTGGGTAATTCCTTGCTCCTTTATCCTGTTTTTGGTTACTCTATTTTCATTAAACATATTAAAATGATTATTTTATATACTACATCTGATAAACACAGTACATTAAGATTTGGTCTGGATCTATGGTTTGTTGTTTCTGTCAACTCTTGGATATGAATTGCTTTCTTGTTTCTGTTTTTGTTTAAATTGTGAACTCAAATATGTTGGAATTATCTCTAAGTCCTGTATTAAGAAAGTATTCCTCTGGGGAAGATCTACATTTGTTTCTGTCAGGAACTTGCCTAAACTACAAATCAGGGTAAACTTTAAATTAAAAATCTCAGGTTACAATTTTTTGGACCAAACAAAGAGTACAAATTCAAACCCAAAACCCACGTGAAACCTGGCCAGAGGCCATGAAGTCTAAGAGGAGGCTTGGTATTTAAAATCCTCATAGACCCAAGCCTGAGACAGATCAATTTCTTCAACACTGCATTGGCAAGGCACATTTTTTTCTAGATTTGTTTCCAATATAGATCCATGATCTTGCATAGGCCCAAGGTTTGGCTAAAAATATTTTCCCCCCTCTGAACCTTCATCAGAACTCTAGGTCACCCAGATCAGCAGATGGCTCCAAGTGTTCTGGTAGAGCTCTGACTCTCCATGTAATCTTGGGCACATCAGCCACAATGGTTCTCAATTTACACATGGGCAAGCTGTGTTTTTAAGTTAAATTCACATTTCAATTTATATTTAGCAATTAAAATTTTTCCACTCTAAGTGGAGAAAAAAATTATGTTCCAGTTAAATCAAAAATTTATTCTATTAAAGTATGGAAATTACATTAGAGTTCAAAAAACTTAGAAGAGCTCATTCCATGCTAGCAAAATGGTTCAGTTAATGTACATCGCAGGAATGTTATGAGAAGAATTGTTCTGATATTTCAGAAACCATAGCAGTCAAAGTCAGTGAGGTTAACAGTAGAGTCAAGAGTAATCAGTTACAACAATCAAAACAAGCTTCCCACACTTCTCTGCTAGGCTCATGCATTTTTTAAATTGAACTCTGCATGTCAAGCAATGAAAGGTAAGGTTCTCTAAATATTATTGCCTACTATCTTTCCAACAGTCTTCCTTTTGTTCATTTCTTCTTTGACAGACTTATTGGCATAATCATGAAATATTGACACTAGATGAGATTTTAGATGTCACCTAGTTCTGCCTCCTCCTTTTATAGATGAGGAAACTAGGTCCCAGAAAGGTTGAATGACTTGTGTACAGTCATACAGTTCTTTAGGGACATAGTTACTATGAGAAAAAGTATTGTGATTTCTGGTAGTTCAGAGAGCCTTACAGAAATGCAACAGATGCTACCTTTCCAATGTCAACACTGCCACTGAATCTCTAGAAAGTTGGAAATGAGCATATACAGGAAGGGATCCCAGGATTTTTTCTTGACTGTCAGAATGTTATAAAAATGGTCAGAGATTTAGCATAGAAAAATTAAGACAGAAATGAACTCAAATGCCAGGTCTGCTGATAAGTTACTATGTGACCTTGAGCAAGTTACTTGGCTTCTCTGAACCTCTACTGTAAAACAGAGAAATGATTCTTATTTTGTAATGTAGTTGTAGGGGTTAAATGAGATAACATATGTGCAACACCTAACATAATACTTCTCCTGTTGCAGACACTAAATTATTATAATAAATGGTAGCTATTATTGTCATTACATTTCAATTCTCATTGTAAAGACACATATCAAAGACAAATCTTTTGTAAGTAGGAGATAAATTAGTAGCTGTCTCAAAGAAATCCATTTTTAGATGCTATAAAGCTGAATTAATTTGAAGGAATATGAAAATTCTTTCTACTCCAAAGTCATTATATTATGTCGTCCCTACCCAAATGGTGGTGTTTCCTGTGTTTATAGAACATAGGTAGATGTTTTACTGGAAAGTTGGCTAAAAAGTAGTTATTCTATCTCTTCATTCCCTTTACTTTGAGCCCTGCTATTCATTATAAAATCACATTCAAGGAAAATTTACATTCTAGTGTGTCAGCTGAGATTAGAGTTCAGTGACAGGAAATACTTCCCTCAAGGAAAAAAAAAAAAGAGTGGCTTAAACAACGTAGAAGTATGATTTTCTTTCCAGCAAAAGAAATCTAGAAACAGGCAGTCCAGGGATTGTATGGTAACTCCAGAAAGAAAGCTTCTTACAGCTCCCCACTATACTATTTCTAGGATGAAGCACTTATCCTTATAGTACACAATGGTAGCCGGTGCTCCAGCTATTACATTCTTATTCTAGGCAAGATGAAGAAATCCAGGGGAAAGGGAGCCTGTCCACTCTATTATAAGAAGACTTCACTGAAGCTACTGCTGGAAACATTCACTTATATTAATGTTTTATTGACCAATAGCTTAGTCATATAAACAGACCCAGTTGAAAAGGAAAATGAGAAATGTAATCTTTATTTAAGGGAGCCACGTGCACAGCTAAATAAGGTCTTTTAATTTCACTGTAGCTTTCTACCTCCCTCCCAACCAACACAAGAGGACAATGTGATCAGTTATGTGATTCACGGTGTCCTCAGGATAAAAACAAACCTGTATCTCAATGAAAATAAAACTTTTCTTTGTATTGAAACCAGTGTGACACTTCTGTGGCTCCTTTTCAAGACTTGTATGGAAAAGGAATGAAAGTATCTCCTTATTAATTTTATATTGATTATATGTTGAAATGATAATATTTTGGATATACTGGGTTAAATAAAATATATTATTAAAAATAATTTAATAACAATTGTACTAACTAGTTATATTTTTTAACTTTTTAATGTGGCTACTAGAAAATTTTAAATAACATGTGGCTCACATTTGAGGCTTACATTATATTTCTTTTGGACAGCACAGCTTTAGCATATGGCAGTATTAAGTTTAGCCTGGAAAATATAACCAAATATATCTTCCAAATTAAACTTATTATATTCAGATATAATAACTAGGCAAGTTAACTTGTAGTATAGAATTATTGACAAAGCTGGATAAATGTGAAGAAGGTCTACCAAAAATGATGATTTGAGTTTTAATGTAATTTACCAACAATCCTTTTTGACAATAATAAGACAATAAGAGTAACCATTATTAAATCCACTTCTAGTTTATAACAATAAATCATATCAAAGAAATATAAAAGAATTCTTATATTTATATTTACTAAGTCAGGAGGAGCATCAAGTCATTAATATTCAGAGTTTTGCACAAGTTGATAAAGAATATAAATGCAAGACAATAGTAAGAATAATTAAATATGTAACAATAGCCTGCTTTTTATATAGAACACAGGCTGGAGAATCCCAGGCTTTCAACTTCTCAAGAAGGAAAGCAGAATATGCTTTAGATAAAATGTCTAATAAATTTATAGGTTTATAATTTGGATGGAGTAAAGAGTTTTTATGTCATAAAATGAGTTAGACATACTCTGGGTCCAGTCAGACAGAAGACCTATGGAGATAATAACAGTAAACAAACTGGCAAGGATTAGAGCTCATCATTCAGAGCAGCCCTTGGGTGGTTCTCAGGCCATGAAATCTTCATCAGATGCTTTATTTAGCTTGAGTGTTTAAAAAATCATGTGTGCTATGTAAGGGGGAATTACTAGGCCATAGACAGAGGTGGCTCGGGATCACCAAGTTGTCAGTTGGCATCTGAGCTGCCATGACCTCATTTCTCCAAATCCATACCTTGTGTTACTGCCACAGAGCCTGGCCTCTTTATGAGAGGCAACAGCCAAATTCAGATCTTCCCACAAGATCATATTAAATCTGAGTTTTTACTTAGCAGTTAGCTTTTCATAAACAGGCTTGACTCATAAAAATCCAAATGGCCTCTTCTAAATTTATTTTTGCTGGTCACCACATTAACCTGGACAGAATTTTTTGTTTCTCTGTTTTTCTCTGCCCAACATTCTTATCAAACCAGATACTAGGACCTAGGATAGAGATTGAGTATATCCATTTTAATTATCATTAATTTCTCCATAATGGAAGATGTCCTTCACTTCAAGCACACGAGGGCAGGATTGAATGGTCCTCGGGAGTCAATGGATTGCCAAGAAAGTATGCAAGCCTCTAAGTCCATCACAACCACTCAGCCCCCTTATGTTGTTAGTGCAGACATAAATGCAAACGAGCTCTGCAACAGCTATACCAAGAGTCAAAATAATGAAGAAATGATTAATTTCTACCTTTTTCAGTATATCCATCTTAAGGATGATAGAAAGAAGCTAATCCTAGTCAATAATCCTATACAGCAAATAAAATCTATAATGTTTGCCCCCAGGCTAGATACAGGCAAAGTTTCTTGCAGATTTATCCCACATCCTACTCTTCATTATCAACAGGTTTGGCGCATACATAGATTTTTTGTGTGAGGAATTTTCCTTTTGGGTTAATACATCTCTCTGTAAAAGATTGGTTCATGGGAAAACAACACACACAGTACCTTAAGATTTCTGGTAAAAAGCAATAGGATCCACCACCACCCTGAAATTCAGCTCCTAAGATATGATTAACTCCACCATAAGGAGCAGAGAATGGATAAAAGTTTAAAGATGATTTTAAAAGGATCATAGATCTAAGCAAACTGTGTGCACCTTGACAGGAGATACACAAGGGCAAAAGCAAATCATCCAGATTGCCAGGGAACTGAATCAGGACCAAAAGGAAGATAGCCCAGTTGTATAAGTCAGGCATTCAACAGCAGTCCACCTTACATCTGACAAGTTTTGTGGTTGTTATCTCTTAGATAAGTGGAGAGGGAAAGAGGCAAAACCCTCATATATGGAAAGATACTTGTGCTAAAACAAGGTCTCATGAGCACATTAAAACCAATCAGAAAATGCAATGCAACAACAGAGTGCTTGCCTGTGGAATTCCAGCCTGGGAAGTTTCAGAAAAATCTTAGTCATCAAAGAGCCCTTTGGTTACTCTAAGAAATCTATTTAATACAAATAAATGCACTGAATGGAATTATCACATAGTGTATTGTCTGCTGAAACTTCTACCCCCATTGCACTAGCTCACCCTAATCTGGCAAACAGAATCCAATCCTCTGCTTGCAGAATCTGTAGACCCCTATTCCTAGAAATGTATTAGACATACTTTTTCTGATCATCTATCTGCACTGTAATGGGTTTTTTCATATATTTTTAATTGAAAAATAAAAATCATATATAGTTATGGTATACAACATGATTTTTTGACATGTATACATTGTGAAATGGCTAAATCAAGCTATTTAACGTGTGCATTACTTCACATACTTTGTTTTCAGTGAGAACACCTAAAAATCTACTCTCTTAGCAATTTTCAATTATATAATATATTGTTATTAACTGTAGTCACTATGATGTGTAATAGAGCTCTCAAACTTATTCCTCCTGTTGTATTCCTTCTTAAGGATTATAATGGTGATTATGGTAGTGATAATAATAATGTTACATTTATTGAGCTCTTACTATATATGTACATATGTGCGTTGTTACCCATTTAATCTTTATGACAAGTCAGTATTTCCAAAGTATTTTCTATACAACCCTTTTCTTGCAAAGTATTATAGAGAAACAAAACAATTCTTCAGTAGAATAAAAAGAAGAAATGCTACATGTGTTAGCTCTCACTTGAAAATTCACAAAATTCATTCCCATATTATGGATTCTAAAAAAGCCCTGCATAAGGAATCTGTCTATCAGAGCTTCCCACAAATCTTTGATTAGGAAACCCAGTTGTTGTCTCACATTTCTTCATAACCTATGCAGATAGCAATGTTCTTTGAAACACACTTTGGGGAAAGGTGCTACAAAATGCTACCCTCATTTTAGAAATGAAAACTGAGAGAAATTCAGCAGCCTTGACTCACATAGCCAGTAGGAGGCAGAGCCTTTGAAGCTAAGTTTATTTAATGCCAAAACTCATGCTCATCACTAATTGTAATGGCTCAGGTAATAGCTATCACGTATTAATTACATTATGTTCAAGGTGCTTTATGTATATTGTTTCTCATCCTTATAAATCTTGTAGTGAGAGTATCATTATCCCCATTTTATAAATGAAGAAACTGAGGCTCCATTAGATCTATTGACTTACCCAGATCTTGCTAAACAAGAAAAGCTTATTAAGGACTGTCAGCAGGGATGTAGAGTTGGTTGGTTCTGTTTATGTATTCTTAAGCAAATCACCTAACCTCTTGAAGCTTTGATGTCCATATCTGTAAAATGGGTGTAATATATATAAAACCTCTGACATTAATAGTTATTGAGTAAATGGTATCTATGACACAGGCAGTAATGAGTTTAATCAAGCCAGTATACTTTAAAATAAGTACTCAGTGAGTCTTAACATTGGAAGTATGATTCATGAATTTATTCATTGCCTCTAAGTTAGATATGAACTTGACATCAATCAAGTTTTGGGGCATTGTTAGAGAAGGCAATCGAGGGGCAGAGAGTAGCAGACAGGCAAGTAAACTCCATGCCCAGTGAGGGAAGACATAAATTCTGGAAAGGACATAACTTCAGATTCATTCAAAAAGATTCCGCATGGTGTAATGCAAAGAACACGGTGTTAGAGTGAGACAGACCTGAATTTGATGCCAGCCTCACTCCCAATTAGCCACATGACCTTAAGCAACTCATTTAACCTCTCTGAGACACAGCACCTTATCAGAAAAACAGATCTAACACTACCTTTCAAGGTTGCAGTGTAAGATTAAATGAGATAATGTATGTAAAGATTCTAGCCCTGAACCTGGCCTCCATTACATGGTAGCTCTGGCCCCTAGGGCTTTGCCTTCTACCTTCTAGAGCAGCATGTTTTAACCAACAAAAGGAAAATGTTGTATCAGTGAATGAGCATCAGCCTGGTCGCAGAAATGTGCCTGATGCCCTCTGCAACTTCAAGGGTGGTCTGGGGTGAAAACGGATGGTAATTACAGTCTTGTAAATATTAATCCCAAAGTATTCTCAGTCGCTGCGAGAGTGGCATGTGTCACTGTGAATGAGGAATCTTGAGAGAATAAAGTAATCAAAAATGTTTTTAAAAAGCAATGAGGAAGGAAGGTTTCCCAACTTTGGCAGCTGATTTACATCTATTAAACTGATATAACCAGGTGCAAAATCCCAGGGCAAAATCTGAATATAGCTATTTTTTTCCTGAAAATTTCAAGCAAGGTATAAATTGCGTGCATGTTTAATGCACATATCTTATAGATGTGTTATAGATACAGTTAGAGGGGCATTTCCCTCATTCTCTGCATAGCTTAGTATAATAATTCCTAAAGCACGCTCTAATGACTGCTTAAAGTGCAAGTAACATTTAATCTGAAAGAATGTATTTAAGCCAGAAAGACACACTCTTGCATGCTCAAACACACTATCACACACACAGAATGCCACATGCATATGCCCAAACACACACATGCACACACTCTTAAACACACTAATGCAGATGCACCCAAACAACCCTCACACACTCACACACATATACTCAGACACTTGCACACTCACACACATATGCGCACTCTCACACAATCACACATGTACTAAAAAGCACTATTTATTTTACACTCATGCATGCACGGAAACACATGCTTGTCCACTCATACACACCCATGCACATTTGCACGTAAATTCACATACACATTGCTGCACTTACATACATAACACACAATAAGTTTGTGTCCATTTATAAAGAATATTATCATTAGTTTGAATGAAAATAAAATTATTTTATAATAATGTCCTCATCCTAAGCTGATTTTGATTTTATATGCCCACTGAACACTTAAAATTTTACTTACTTAGGTTACATTCTACATTAGAGAAGGCAAAGAATTTTGAAGACTCTAAACTGTATTCATGCCCTTTTAAAAGTTAACTCTCTCATTCTATCTCAAAATACAGAACATCTTTAAAACTGAAGTGCTTTGCGAAAAAAGTGTAAAATTTTGTAATAGTTGTAAATTGGTATGTGCACTGTAGAGTAATTTAAAATCATTAGAATGATGCATTTTTTAAAGTAAGTGCTTTGCTAGAAAATGAGTGAAGCAATATCACAGTGTATTAATGGAGCTCGAGACATCTTAAATTGATTTTGAAATTAAACATCCAAAACTGCAACTTGAAAAAAAGTAATTAGGTAAACCATTATATAGCAATCAAAAAGAAAAAATCCTCTTGAAATTTAGGAAATTGCAAATTAACGATGTCAGTCATCCTGATTTGGCAAGGGCAAGGATTGTCAATGAAAAGAAAACATATGCTACTTAAAATATTCTTGAAAACTGAATTATGCCCAAGGTTTGCTATGCTGTTTGGATTTCTAGTTTGAGTCTTTCTTTTGCCTGTATTACATATCTGTGTGAGAGCTTCATGCAGCAAAGGACTTGCAAACCTTTTATCACTCAAAGACTTGACCCTGTAAACAAAGCTGGTGGGTGACACTAGACTGGAGGAAATGGTCGGACTATACATCTTCTCCTCTTTCCCCACCCCTAATATTAGATTGAACTGTATGAAATTGCTGATATTCAACCTATGAATGTGATATTCATATGATTCAACCTAATATTTTTAGTTTAACTGGATTTGGGAGGAAAGGGAATTGTAATTATCTGGGAAGTGGCCTTCTTGTTCTGATCCTAGCAGTACAATGAAAAGAAGTGATCTAAAAATAATTTATGAGACATATAACTAGTTACTTAATGGCTATTAGCTCATTTTGTTAAAAAATGGGAATAATAACAACCTGCCATACATAACCCAAGAGTTAGTAGGATAGAATTAAATAACAGATATGTTTTTAAATAGTTTGAATTACAATACAAATAAACTTAAGTGCATCCTCACCTGTCTGGATCTTTCATTTACTCAGAATATTCTCAGCTGTAAACGAGCTTGCACACAGGGTTTCTCTAGTTTTAGTATTAAGACCAAATATTTTTTAAATGGAACTATTTCCATGCCAAAAACATTCGTTTCAGCTACCTCAGCATGAGAAGGATTTATAAAATCATTTTCAACATTACCGGTTGAGCATCCCTAATCCAAAATGCTCCAAAATCCAAAACTTTTTGAGAACCAACATGACTTCATGTGAAGGGTCACAGTCAAAATGCAGTCAAAACTTTGTTTCATGCAAAAAATTATTTAAAATGTTGTATAAAATTATTTTCAGGCTATGTGTATAAGATATATGTGAAACAAAAATGAATTTCATGTTTAGACTTGGGTCCCATTCCCAAGATATCTCATTATGTATATGCAAATATCCCAAAATCAAAAAAAAAAATACAAAATACAAAATACTTCTGATCCCAAGCATTTCAGATAAGGTATATTCAACCTGTATCTGGATTGCTCTATTATATGGATTGAACCCAGTCTCTGTCAATACAGATGCCTGTAATTTGGTTCTATTCTTCTTCTCCTATCTTCTTGGGTTTCTGGCAATGTCTTGTCAAATAGAGTGACAAGATATAATCTACCCCTATCCTTCTAAGTAATTCCTTCTTCATTGACACAGTGGTGATATTTCATGCTTTGGTTGTGGCCTTAATCATGTGTAATAATATTAATAGTTTCCATAAGATAAGAATAATGATTTTAGCCCTGGAGAGAACTTAACTCAGGCTCTGTATAAGGCAACAAACATATATTAAGCACCTACTATGTGCTGAATCCTATGCATTGTCAGAATGAGATATACAAACACAATACCATAGTAATCCTAACAGTTTTTCTAGACAGCAGTTTGACAATTCGGCTATTCACAGCAATTATTGAAAGTAGGAAGAAATTTAGCTACAACTTAAGTGTGCAACAGTATCTGAATGATTGAGTAAATTAGGGTGCATTTTGGAATACATAGCCATTATAAATTTTGTGAATAATTTTTAATTTATACTAGAAAGTTCTTAAGATATAGGAAGTCCAAAAGCAAGCTAAAAAAATGTATTTCTAATATCTCAACAAAGTACATAGAATACAGAATTAAAGGAAAGAGGCCAAAATATTAACAGTGTTTTTTGCTAAATTGGGAAATGTTTTTTCTTTCTTTACTCTGTTCTGTATTAAGGACTTGGGGAATTTGGAGTGTAGAAAGCAACATAATTTAAAATCCTGGACAAAAAGATCCTTGAGGACAGGTTAAGGCCCTTATTCATTCAGAGAAAAAAGGGTTCAGAAGAGACTTAGTAATAGTGTTCAAGTACTTGAAAAGATTTCAGATAGGGCATGGTGACCAGGTCTTTTCCAATTCTTTAAAAAAATAGTATAAAAAGAAGTAAGTAAAATACAGAGATATCAAGTTTGGCTGGATGGGAGAATTTCACTGGAGAGAATAATTTAAAAATTAGAATAGCTTATGATGACAAATAATGGCATTTCCTTTTTAGAAGGTTTGAGCAGCAATTTTCATCTGCTTGTAAAGATTCAGAAACAATCCAGGCAGTCTCCTTAATGCAGAAGCGTTGGCTGACTGCACCTTTGAAGTCACTTCAGGACCTCTGATTGCATCACTTGTTCCATGGCCACAGAGTACATGGTGCAACTCTGGCCTCTGAACATTGTACCTTTTGCTATGAGCCATTCTGAAATCTGTTCAAACCCATCTTGATAGTGTTTTGGAAAGCAACTGGAAAACATACTCAGTTCACTAGTTAGCAGGGAAATGAGAGACTTTTTTTCTTTCTCCATATTGACATACTGGTCAAGAGTATGGAGAAACAAGAGTCCTAATACTATGATTGTGGCTGTACAAATTGGTACAGCCTTTTATCACTGGCTATCAAAATTTAAAATGCATAGCCTCATCCTGATAATTCCATTTCTAAGAAATATCCTAGAGAAATGCTGGCACATGTACACAAAAAGGCATTGTTTATAATAGAAAAAAAGTTTAGAAACAATCTAAATGCCCATCGGTGGAGGATTAAACTACAGAACATATCCAGACTATGGTAGTATGCTATATACCAGTTTAAAAGAACAAGTTAATTTTTATATGGACTTAACAATTTGTCTTAGAGATTTCCCGGTTCTAGAAAAATATATACAATGTTATACCATTCAGGTTAAAATATACCCACAAACTAGGTATGTATCTTTATGTACATGTATTAATGTAAATGCATAGAAAGACATCCAGAAAAAAAATTATCAAAGAGATAGTAGTAGTTACCCTCTCAAGAAGGAACTATGATTGGCAGCTCAAGATGGATTACTGTTTTCTCTGTAGTAGACAGTTTTACAATATGAATGTATTTTTAAATTACTTGTAATAGCATGTAATTAAAGACAAACATAAATAAAAATTAGGAAACAGGTATATAATATTGAAATGGAGGCAAGTGATTAAAATAGATGTTTATGGCATTTGACAAGAAAAAATACTAGGAAGATTAAGCCAAAGCTAGAAAGAGTGGTGGCAAGAGGGTTAAGCAGAGAGACAGAAAATATAAGGGGAAAAAATCATGCTTACAAAAGCAAACAATGCAATTCTTAGGATTAAATAATGCAAAAGGTGCAGAAAAATATAAAACTCTACTGAGTAATGAGTAAGGATTTTCCCTACCAGGTGCCAAAACGTGTTATAAAGCTTAAGTAAATAAAGCAAGTTAGTATTGATGCCTAAATAGATCATGGAACAGGACAGAGAGTCTAGAAAGCAACCTGAGCACATATACATAATAATTTGGAGTATGATAAATCAGTAAGGTTAGAATGGACAGTCCAGTATATTCCTAAAAGCTTTGTCCTAGCCCAAGCAGCATAAAAGTCTGACCTTATTGAGAGTCATCTCTCTCAATAAGTAGGAAAATGAGGGGTGGGATGGGAAAATCATAGAATTCCTAAGAATAAGAGTAATTCCACAGAATAAAGAAGTTTGAGTCCTACTGATTTAAATATCCTGAGATTTCATAATTTTTAGGGTCTATATTTTTGCTTAGAGATTACTTTCCTGTGATGACATGAAGGGGGAAGGGAAGTTCTTAAGGACCATTATGGCCATGAATGGAATCTAGGTATTCTTTTCCCTTAATATTTAACCCTCTCTTTCATTTCATTTTAGCAGCCTCTTGCCGCTTCCGGTGAAGTTATAAAGAAGGTCTTTTTGTCCAGGAATCTCAGTATTTCTTATAGACTCTAAAAGAGCTCAGGGGAAAAACTAACTGGTGAACTAGTTTCCTTTCTGGGAAAAAACAAAAAAGAAACATCATCATTATAACCGGAAGAAACGCTTAATTCAAGTCTCCAAGGAATTTAAAGTAAAAATTATAGGGCAGCAGGATGGAAACCCCTAGGTTTTTGAAACTAGTCCAAGCTGAACCAGAAGGGCCTAATGCAGTCATTCATTGATTTGAGAGATAGAATATGTCAAAGGTATTAGAGTTACAACGAGGCAACCTATAAGGCGGAGGCTAGCCTGCCAACCTTTACTTGATCATTTGCTGCCTGATATTACTGGCAGGAGGGTCAGAAATATTACCTCTTCCCTGCCCCCTTTCCTCTTTGTGTTATATCTAGTCAATTCTCAATTCCCCTCTGCTTCAGCTCCAGTTACCTCAAAAATAAACTTTCCCCGGAAAGTCTACGTTTATTACACATATATCATTTTCCTCATACTTAGCACTGTTCAATCTAGTCAGTTATGAAAATTAGGGAGGGACAATTAGGAATCCATTAGTATCCTTTTGTTTCAAGCCACCTTTGTCATTCCTATTTGGTGATACCTATTCAGGAACGCCTCTTGGGGCATATGGCAAGATACTAAGCACCTTAATTTTTACTTAAAAAGAGGAAACCTAATTAACAACATCAGTAGTAACAGCATTCAAAACTGGTACTGCCAACAAGAAATCTAAAACATAAAAATAGCCTAAGAGTAAGGACCTTATTAATAGGGCAACTTCATTTCTTGGGAAGTCTCTGAGGATTCTTTATCTTTCTCAAGATCATTTACCCTTGTTAGATGCTTTTCTTTCATTAGCACCAAGAGCCAAAAGGAGAGAGAGATCCTAAGTATATCCCCTTATAGAGTCTCTCTCCTTCAGATAGGAACATTGTAGGCAAGTAGTTTCCTTTGTTTTTTTCTTCATTGAATTCCTATAGTTCTCTAGTATACATGCACATGAAGTCAATTATCTATGTAAGGTCTTCCAGTAATCTATTCTATAGATATTTACCAATTACTCACCATGTGCCAGGCACTGTTTAGATGCAGCAGATACAATGGTGAAAAATTCCAAACCCATTCCTTGCCTTCGCAGAACTCATGCTCTAGGTGGTCCAATATGTGGAGACCATGTGTTCTATTTCTATTATAGAACCCTCACAAAGAATAAGCACTCGTACACTTGAACGTGTTTCTTAAAACTCTGCAAGAGGACAGATTCTACAGAAGTGTTTCTTAAATTTGAATATGCATCAGAAATAACTCGGGGTGCCTATTGAATTTCTGCCACCCCCTCCCAAAGAGTGTGATATAGGGAGTCTGGGATGAGAATCATGTATTAGCCTGTTTAACAAGCTACCCTGATGATTGTAATGCAGGTGATATAAGGACAGCATGTTGAGAACACTGCCTCTACTCTTTCTTATTGCTAATTATTATTTCATATATTTTAATTTAAAGCTATTAACTTTTGTTCAGTGTTCCCTGGACACAGAAAACAGATGTTCAGTATCTTCTTCATATAAGAATTCTAGACATAGCCCCAAAATAACCATTTCTCTGGTTGATTTGGGGCTTTTGACCATATTTACATCCAGTTGTATAATCAATCAGAATAGATATATGGTAAATTCAACCATTAAGATGGCCAATAAAATAACTGAGCTGGTGGCACCATGCTAGCAACATTTAGACATGACCAAAGTCTGGCAAATCACAGCAAATACATTGTTTTTAAATTCTTTCTTTATCATGGTAACAGGGATTAAAGAATACTTTAAGTAATTTCCATTGAAATGGTTTCTTTCTGTGACCTACCAATGGCTGTTTCATATCTGAGTGTTGGCACTTAATCACTTAATCACATAAAAAAAGTTTATGTCCTTCATTATCCCTAAAGGAACATAATAATACCAACTTGTTTGAGGATGAAATGACATAACATGTAAAAAAAAAAAAAAATACTTGTTACAGGGCTCCAGTAGGTGCTCAATAAGTATCTTTTCTCTATAATCCAGACTTCATAGAAGCTAATCTATATACAAAAGTTATCATGGAGCTGTGATAGTAGTAGTATATATGTCTCTACTAAAAATCAAAATAAAAAGAGAGGAATAAGGAAAAACACTTACTTAACCAGACATGGTGGCCCATGCTTGTCATCGTGGCTACTTGGGAGGCTGAGGCAGGAGGATTGCTTGAGCCCAGGAATTTGAGGTTTACATTTAGCTATGATCTCACCACTGCACTCCAACTTGGGTAACAGAGTAAGACCCTGTCTCAAATTTTTAAAAAAGGAAAACATAAACACGTATGTAATTCCTACGTTTCACGTGTTGTCATTCTTTTTCCACTTCACTCCCTTTACTCCCTAGTTTTTGTAAGATGTTTTGGCTAAAAATAATACCACTTTATCTTTATATGGCATTGCACTTTTCAAAGCTCTTTCCCAATCATTATTACATTTGATACAACAACCCTGTTAGGACATGATATTATTACCATTTGACAGATGAGAAAACCAAGACACAGAGGAGATAGGTGATTTGCTCAAATTCACCTAGTCATGAAATGCCCAGAGTAAATACTAAGTTTCTTAAATTAGTACAGTTCTCCCTCTACTGGCTGTTTAATAACTGAGACCATACTTGAGTGTGAATACATGTGTTTTGAATTTTAACAGCCTTTCAATTCAGGATTTAAAGCCAAGACACTTTGATGCAGAAACACCTCTGATGTAGACATGAAATGCTACCTCAACCAACATTTACTTGGCCACTTTGCCTGGCCTTCTATACCCAAAGCTACAAATTTTTTTAAAAGTCAGCATAAATCTTTGTGTTATCATCAAGACACATTGCTTGCTTCTTCCTTTTGTGGGAGAAACAGGAATTAAAAATGCTGTTGAGAAGATGGCTTCTAGGCATAACATTGGGTAGTTATAGTTACTGGCCTGATATTAAATCTTGGGCCTGTTCCTAGCAAAGGGACCCTGTTTTGCTCTTAGAAATACCTTTATCATAACTTCTCAGATTGGGGCATTTGGTCCAATGCATTAAGCAAGTCAGGACACACAAAACGAATTACCTACTCTGTGCCCAGATTTTATAGATTAAGATCCTGACCCACTGGGCTTAACCATCTCATCCCTCAATTCTTTGAAAAGAAAACTTCTTTTCTTTCAACTTCTTTAATTATGATATTTATACCTTTTCTACATTTATACTTTCAACCAAATCCTCTCCAGTTTGAGGCATGAGCAATTCCTCCTAGTCTCTATTCTTGGTTCTGCCTTCTAGTTACTGTTCAGTACTTCTGAAATGCTGTCTGGGTAACTTGTCTTCTAGCTTGAATAAACCCTGGCTCCTCTACTCCTGTGTGCCATCCCATGGGCAGCTGCCCTGTTTCAGTCTAGTCTTATTTTATATGCATGACCTAGAAGTAGAAGAATGGGAGATTGTTTTCATGGGCCAGCAAGCATAGCATGGAGATTTTTGGGAGGTAGATATGTTAACTTCTTAGGTGCAATTATCTATTCCATGGCTAATTTTCTAGATTACTTTGAGACTCTACACACTGGGAAGTTAGGAGAGAATTTTATGTAAAACTACATTCTTTCCATATATAATAGGTAGAGATAGGGCCACTTGTAACATTCATGGAGCCTAGAGCAAAAATACAAATAAGGACCTCCTGCCTCCATCCTGACCCCCTTCTCCTAGTCCTGACTCTGTTCTATGTTATGCGAGTCTTCATATACATGGACTTGGCCACACCAGCCAAACTTTATCCACCTATCATATACCACCCCCCCAGCCCAGAAAAAAAATTGTCCTTTGGCCATTCCTCAAGCCTAGAGGTGCGTATATTGGCAACACAGTTCAGACTAGAGTCCCACAGAGACCCTGGAAGTAGCCTCAGGGCCATATAGACAGGGAAATCCAGGCACCCAGCTGCCCAGGGAGTGGTCTTATTGGGGGTTGGGGGTGCAAACTCCAGGTAGGCATATACCAATGGCCCAGTAAACTTCTCACCCCAAGGGAGGAGTGTGGCTATAGGAAGGCCAGAAGGGGCCATTTAAAATGGGCTCAAAGGAGACGCTAATTGCCCAGATCTAAGGGCAGTACTAGGGTCAGAAATAATATACTGTCTTAGAGTTTTTAGTGTCTTTAAGCCCCAACCATCTAGAGCTGTAGAAAACACTTTGGGAAAAGATTCTCATGATATTCTCAGGTGAGTTATTATCAGGCGGTGAAAGAAATGAAATAGAGGGTGAGATGGACATATTTAAAGGTTACAGGAATAATTTGAAGAATTAAATACTTTATGACCACCTGATATATATTATAGTTGGATTTCCCAATTCCCACAGTCTCTTCATTTTGTACCTGGGTCCTATCTGAATTTTCAAAGATGTGATTTTTTAATGGTTTGTTGATATAAGATAACTTGAGAAACCACTCTGTTCTTCCTTTGTTTTATATTCAGAATAAGTTTGGCTTACATATATATTAAAACCAAGCACACTGGGATCCAGCAGGTGTCCCTTTCCTGAATTTTCTCAACTTCACTTTTTATCCTGGTCATTTCTATTTTTTCCTCATAATGCCTCAGGCCTTGAAAGAAGGGAAAGTTTAAGGTGATGTACATGACTTGAGACATTATGATAATGAATCATAAAATGCTTTGTAAAGGGTAAAGTTCTATACAAATGTCAGTTGTTGATCATCTCAGCAGGCAGCACCTTTTTAAACCAACCTTATTTCAAATAGTCCCTCTCGCTTACCACCAAAAGAGAACTTTGAGCTAGGGCCTTTACTCAGCTTTACAGATTGTAGAAGGCAAAGGAAGGTAACATTCAGTCAATAGGATAGAATGTGGATTTTATTTTCTTTCCGGCTCTGGGAAGAAAATAGATTATAGGACTGATAAATTTATTTACCAATCTCCAGGGGAAACAACTGCATATGTATTCTACATGAAAAGTCTTTGCATTCTTACGTAAATATGAAATTGATGCGGGAATGTGCTATGGTATATAGATGATGATAAATAGATAGGTGAGTGGATGGAAGGAAGGAAGGGAGGAAGGGAAGGGAAGGAAGAAGGATATTGAGGTTAATCGGTCCTCCTCTCCCCCTACCTGCCGAACTTAGAGGCCTTGAACAAAAATATCTTTATTCTATGTATAGTTGCGTGATCGTTGTCATTTTAAACAGAGCATAAAAAGAAATCTCTTCTCTCTTAAGAACTTGTTCTTGGGTGGGAAAATGGCATGTTTTTTTATCACTACAATTGGGGATGGGTGACACTGCTGGAAGAATTCTGGGTTTAATTCCCAGGGAAAATGTTGCCATAGATGTTTGCAGTACAGAATATTGTTCCAACCTAGTAGATTTTAATGTTTTTATTCTACTCAACCCACCCAAGGGGCTATGTCAGGCTCCTCCTATCAGCGACAGTGACTTTTTGCAATATAGATTCTCAATTTCGGGTAGTTATCAGAATGGGGTTGTGGAGTGTGTATACTTTGAAAAACTCCTGCCAGGTGATTTTGATATGCACCCCCCCCAACATACAAACACACACACACACATACACACATGCACACCCCTTGAGATCACTGTTTTATTTTTTTTCTTTGTCTAAACAAGCATTCCTGAAATATACGTTCATTTTGATTTTTCTGTCTTGATTGAAAATGTTCTTCATAAAAGCTAGTGACACTGAATGACCTTTCTCATATTCGAAAGGATCATTTCCTTCCAGCCACAATCGAATAAGAGAAATTTTGTTTTCTGAACAAATCATATTTTAAAATTCAGCAAGGCTGAAAACTCACAGGCATATTATATTAAAACATTTACTCTTGCATGCAAGTCAAGTTGCTTAGTAGTAAAAGGCAGCGGTGGAGTTCAAAATGAATCTAAAAATGTGTACCTCCTTTAGAAATTAGTTTCTAAACCATGCTGTGCACTTGAGACTTACCATTCATTATGGGTAACATTATGTGCACCTAATACATTGTGACATGAAAAGTCACAATATTCTTGAGGATTTTCTATATCACAGTGGGAGAACCAAAGTCTAGTGAGTAGAACAAGAGACAAAGAATGGATCATTCTGTTATCTCTTCCCATTTTAGCTTCTATTTTATCTCATGACCCTGAAAAAGATTATTATTCTTATCTTTAATATAAAGATTCTCATTCTCTATGTCTGCTTTCTATGTATATTGAGGGAAGTTGATTTTGAATTGTGTTCACTAAATCCTGAGGTTCCTTAAAGTCACCTCAGAAACTTCCAAAAAAGCAAGGGGTAAGTTAAATAGGTTTGGATCTTCCCACTTTATATCTGTTTTATGTACTGGGATTCTGAAGAAGATTTAATTTAAATGAACAATGTTGTGATAGACATATTATTTTTCACTAAGGTTCCAATTGTTTTCTCCTTTGGGGCACAATGCCCCATTGCAGTTAGGTGTGACCATGTGACTTGTTTTGGTCTGTGAAATGTGAGCAGATAGCATGTGTAGCATTTGTGAGTGGAAGCATTTAAAAGCTATTACACAATTCTCCATGTTCTTTTAGCCTGCCTTGGAAGACTCTAAAAGCCTCATGTGGTATATGTATACCATGGAGTACTATTCAGCTTTAAGAAACAAGAGTGATATAGCACCTCTTGTATATTCCTGGATACAGCTGGAACCCATTCTACTAAGTGAAGTATCCCAAGAATGGAAAAACAAGCACCACATGTACTCACCAGCAAGTTGGTTTCACTGATAACACCTAAGTGAACATATAGGAATAACATTTGTTGCGTGTTGGGCGGGTGGGAGGGGGGAGGAGGGGATGGGTATATACACACATAATGAGTGCAATGCACACCATCTGGGGGATGGGCACGCTTGAAGCTCTGATTCGAGGAGGAGGGGGGCATGGGCAATATACGTAACCTTAACATTTGTACCCCCATAATATGCTGAAATTAAAAAAAAGGAAAAAAAAGAAAGAAATAAAAGCCTCATGTTGAGATGGCAGTGTCCTAAGTGGTGGTCAGAGCACCACCTGCTGAACTGCACTGGGCATGTAGCATGAATGAGAAATAAGTGTTTGTTGTTTCCAGCCACTGCCATCTGGAGGGTCATTTGTTACCTAATCTAACCTCTAATGACTAGTACAAATGTCCTTTCTAAGTCACTGCTATAGTGAAAAGAGTCTGAACTTAAGAGCCAAGGTTCCTAGATCTAGTTCCAGCTCTGCTATTGACTAGCCCTGTGACTTTAGTCAGGTCACTTACTTCTTTGAGCCTCGGCTCTTTAAAGCATAAATAAACAAGCTGCATGCTTCCTAGAATGTTTAGGAGATAAAATGATATATTAGGTATAAAAGAGTAATTAATTTAATTGTAATATTATTGTAGAAACCATAATAAATATAGATGTTTTCAAACCAATATAACTCTCAAAATTTCTAGGAAGAGGAGAGCAAAAGATCAAATACCTAAATTTTGTCTCCCAAGGTGCCTAAGTATCTCCCTGGCAGAAAAGATCTTATGTGAAGGAGGTATCATCCCTTATTCAGGTCACTATTATACCTAAAGCTAGCTGATTTATTTTACTGAGGATCCACCAAGAAATAATATTTCCTGTTCAGATTTGATTACACACACTTAGTAGGGAAAAGTGCAATACTTATTTTAATCAAAGAATTTAGATGACAATAAACTTTAGAAAGCTTGTTAAAGATCAGAAGACTAAGGCAGAATTCATAGCTTCTTTGTATTATGATACTTATTGACTACAAAATAGATTCCAAGGGCAGTGAAATTTGGATATTTGAAATTCATTCTCCTCTTATAGTGACTTCATATGTTTAGAGGTAAAGAGTGAATACCTACTCTCTAAACTGTATAACTTTGTATTGCATGAGAGATAATCCTTTCCCTATTCATTTCTGAAGTATTACGTCCTATTATTGCCCTATAAGCAGAATCTGATGATGTTTTGAGCATATATAGTGTCAGCTTTCTGAAAGGGTTTAAAGCTATGCAACCAAATTGCTATGGGATTTGGACAAATTAGTCTGGACCTCTGATTTCCAATTATCAAAATGAAAATAGCTACCTATCTCCTCTCTGTCCAATGGAGTGATTTTGTGCCTATGTTAACCTGGGCTAGTGAATTAGAAAGCATTGTGAGCTATTGTGAGAAAGGCCTTCTTATAAATTGATTATAGTACATATCAATTATTATCTTCTGATCACCCATGGTGATCGCATCATGGTACTTATTGGCATTATCTTTATTGCCTAGATTGCCTTTGGCTGATTCCAGGGTAAAATCTATATCTGAATTTTTAGTATCCACCTCCTATGGTGACTATATATTTACAGCAAAAGCCATCCATGTTCCTTATGTTCATGAATCCTTGGCTTTAGGCATCAATTTTATATTCAAGGGTCATAATCCTTAGGGACAATGGTGCTTTTTTCCTGTGCTCCAGCTGAATTATTTCTTTCAGTCTTATCCCTTTGTGTGCTCCTGCACTGTACGTTTCCACTATACTTTCCTCCAGTGAGGGCAACCAAGGGTTACGTGAGCATGAGGCACAGACAAGTCTGGGTTATATCTTTTGATTAATTTCATTTCCCCACTCTAAGTCCACTAGAAATGATGAAACACATTTCCTTTGGTATTGCTACAGTTTTGATTAAGCATGTTAAAAGACTCGTTGGCTGCAATTTGAACCCCTGGCAACTACTGTCTTACAATTTCACTTGTAGCATGCTTTGCTCAAAACCAAACACTTTAGATACATGTGAGAAGAAAAAAAAAAAAAAGAAAGCAACACTGGTTCAAGGATCCGCAAATCCATCTCCTCTAAAAGCTTAATTTTTAAAAAGTTGATCTTGGCTTGGGAGACTTTTATTTCTTCAACATCTATGTCAGTCTAATTTTCCACCCTATCAGATTAAGCTTTTTTTTCCATTTATTGTAAACGATTTCCCACAATATCCTTATTTGATCTGCCAACTTGTACGATCTATGGGCCTTAGGGGGAATAGGGAAGGCAAGTTCTACTATTCAAAAACCCCTAGTGTGTTGGCCACAGCATAATTGTATTTCTGCTTTACACCTATATCATGGTTGGGTAAACAAAGTTATACCCAATGGTGAATGAGTAATCCTTTTCAGTAGTATCAATTTCCAGAGCTTTGGCCCCATGAAATGAAATATCTGTTAGTATGTTTACCATTACCAGTCCAACTCATAAGATTGTATTGATTAGGTTTTTGCACTGCAAAAATACCATTTTAAACCAGAGTGAAATCAATATGGGTGTGTATTTTTTATACACAAATTGGATTTAGCTCAAAAAAGAATATTCTTTGTTGGAGCAGAAATAAATCTGGAAAGAAAATCTGATAAAGCATCCTGAAATGAAAAAAAAAAATTTCCCCTTCCTAATGTTTCAGTCCTTTCCCCTGACTATTAATCTAAACTCAGTCCTTGCTGTCTGAATGGAGATTTCTTTTCTGCTCAAAGCAGATCAATGTTTGCACAAGTAAGGACTTCAGATAACATCATCAGCGTGCAAATGCCTTCTTTTAGATTTAAATGACACAATAGTGTTCCATTCAGCTCTTCGGGAAGCAGCACAAACTGAAGTACAAAACAGCCAGTGAGGCTCCTGACAGCAGTGTGCTTACTGTAAAGCACAGAAGCTCTTTTTCTTGGAGCACTTAATGCTTCAGAAACATCCCACCAGATGGGGTAGGATTATTTCCAGAAAGCAATTAAGGCAGTTACTGGAGCGATGGTAAGGCATCACTGTGAGTAAGCAAATAGCAAAGTTGCAGCTCCTCAACTCGTACTAGTTTTTATTTGATTTGGTTAAAGCTGAAGTTCAGAGATAATGAATATGGCTTTGGAAAGCTGAAAAGTGATGTATATTAACTCTGAATGTGGACTTCCCATGCGTGAGGAAGACTGCAGCTTACTCCCCAAATAATTTACTGGACAAGCACTCGACTAAAACTAAAGACAGTGTTTTATGGTTTCTTTATAATACCAACAAGTGCACATTACTAATACAATCTCAGTGCACCTGTTACTTGTCTTCTCACACAGGAGTGCTCACTAAATGTTAGTTGACTGACTGTTCTTACTTATCTGATTCATACATATCCTTTATCGCCCCTATGCCTGCTACTCCCGTAGTCTTCCCCATCTCAGTAAATGCAACTCCATTCTTTTGCTTAGGCCAAAAACCTTGGGGTCATCGTTATCTCTCACATCTATATCTAGTCCATCAGAAAATCTTAATGGCTCAATTCTCAAACTATATCCAGAATCTGACCACTTCTCACCACCTACACTGCTACCATCCTGGTCCCAGGCTACCATTATCTCTCACCTGGATTATTGCAGTAGCCTCTTAACTGGTCTCCCTGTTTCCATCTTCTCTCCCTAGAGTCTATTCTTAATATATCAGCAAGAGTGATCCTTTGTAAATCAAATCATGTCACTCCTCTGCTCAGAACCTTCCATGGTCTTCCCATTTCACTCAGAGTAAAAGCTGACATCCCTACCATGCTCTACAAGGCCCTACTGAGTCTGCTCCCTCACCCCTATGACCTCTATCATACTATCTCCTACTAACCTCTATTGCCCTCTTTCACTCTGCTCCAGCTACATATTCGGGACTCTGGCCTACTTTTTATTTTTCAACACTCTGAGCGTGTTCCCACTTCAGTACCTTTCTACTTGCTATTCTTCTGCCCCTCCCCAATGAGATAGCTGTGAGGCTTTCATACTCCCTTCAAGTCTCTGTTCAACTGGTATATTATTAGAGAGGCTTTCCCTGATCACCCTACATAAATTGGCAACTCCCCACCCTTCATCTATGTCCCTCTTACCCTGCTTTAATTTTCTTCATAGCTGTTATCACCACTGGAAATACCCATATTCATTTATTATTGTCTTCCACACCCACACCCCCTCTACATACACATAGACATCAGAATATAAGCTCCACAAAAGTAGAAATTGTCTATTTTGACCACCACTGTATCTCCAGTGCCTGGAACAGTTCCTGGCACATCATAGGCTCCCAACAAATAATTGTCAAATAAATCTAGGGTCCCAGATGCCCACCATTTTTTTCTTATTCCCTGTTATTTCATCTTCTTTTCCTTCTTCCCCTCCCCCTCCTTATCCTTATCTTCCTCTCTTATTCCTCCTCTTCTTCCTTCTCTTCTTCATCATGTCTGTTAACTAATTGAGCACCCATTGCTGGGTACTGTTGTACATACTGTACTATCTCTTTTAATCATCACAAGAACTCTGTGAGAATATATATTAGCCTCATGTTAATAAACTAGGAAACTAAAGCTCAAAGGAGGATGTCATTTGCTAAAGATGGCACAATTAGTATATCAGAGCTGTGACCTAAACCCTAGTCTGATTCCAAAACCCATGCTCATTCCATCCCTCCAAACCTAGTGACTTCTTCAGCTTATCTTCCTCTCTTCTTTTTCCCTCTCTACTCTCCATCCAACAGCTGGAGAGTTCATAAAATTCAAGAATACTGGATCTAGACAAAATCTTAGACATTAACTTATCTAACCATTTTTCTTCCTCCCCTTCCTTTCCTACTTTCGACCATTTTGCAGTTGGTGAAACTGAAAAAGAAAAAAAAGCTCAGAAATATTAAGACTTTTCCAATGTCATATAGATAAGTGGCAAAATGAAGACTAGAACCTTCCTATTTCTAGCCCTGTGTTCTCAATGGAATGCATAGACATCTTTAAATAATCAACAGGGCAGCATGTTACTGAGAAATGATTCACATTAAGAGGATGATAAAGATTCACACAGAGGCAAATAAAGGAGAAATGGAAGAGTCCCTACTCTCATCACACCAAATTAGTGAGTCTAAAGTTTTAGAATACATGAAAATTACTTAGAATATTGTTAAAAGGAAAATTCCCAGGCCCCACCACCACATTTTGATTCAGGAGATCTGGGGTGGGCCCAGGAATCTATATTTTTAACTGGATCCCCAGCAGGTAGTCTGTGAGCCATATTTGACAAAACCCCATGTAATCCAGACATGTCAGGTTTAGGTTAACATCATATGGTCTTGTCGCAAAAGTGCTATAGAAATAGTTGAAAATAGAAAAATATCATGTTGCTTCAATTAGAAAGCTTAGAGAATATCAAATTGTCATTTCAATACTGAAAATCATTTGGAGTGGTTTGTAATGTTCAGGCTTAATATACACTGCTACAATAAGAATTCAACTTTTCAAGTCAGCACAAGTAATATAAGATGAGAAAAAGTCAGTCTGGTTTGATATATGATGACAAAAATATGTATACTAATTAAAAGCTTTACACATAATGGGAACTGTAAATTTATTAATGATGCATGACATTGGTATTCCAGTGGAACAGTAGATCATGTTCCATATTATCCAATGCATTGTATTACTGTAAATACCCCAAGAATTAATAATGTCTCATTATGAGAAAATCAGGTTTAAAATAATTGTTAGGTTACTGGACAAGTGATATCAGTCCTCGGAGACTGAAAATACAGACATCACTGTGAAAAGCAAACATTATTGAAGACGAAATTGGCAAAGCAAAACCAGAAGGATATTTGTAAATGTTAGGTAGCTGTGCTTTCAATATTGGAAAAAGATACTGGAGATTAGAAAATGGAATTTTCTCCCAAAGCTTGCCAACAATTCTCTTGCCCCTTGAATCCATATACAAGAAAAGGTCCTACAGATCACACCTGGAGTTATTTCAGGGAATAGACCAAAGGAAAAAAAAGTTGTTTTATCTGTGATTTTTAAGGTAAAACTTTGTGTTGGACCTATGAAAGGACAAAACTATTCTTATACACATAAAGCCACTGAGTCAAAAGTAGTAAAATTCACCCTTTATTTTCTTTACTGAAAGAAAATCCTATCTAGTATGGTGAAAGCAGTATTGAACTTTAGAGAACACTTTGAAAATTTGTATTCTAGATATTAAAGACCAATTTTCCAAAATGCAGCCTCCTTTTTAGTTGGACTCAAATTGATTTTTCGAAGAAAATTTGGATCCTGACACTTTGACTTCACAATAGTCCTGGGGCTCTGTCCTCAGGGCTTTTTCTAAAGATTCCCAAGTAGAGGAAACTTACCACTGATCCTTAATGGAATACCATATTTGCACTGGATCTAGAGGTGTTCTTTAGAAATAAAAAGTGCATAAGGGAGAGGGAAAGAGAAGGGAAATGATGTGTGCCAGTCAGTGTACTAAGTACTTTCATAAATGTCATCTATTTAAAACAACCCTTTTAAGGAGTTATCTCCTTTGAAAGATCAGGAAACTAAGGTTAAAGTATTTCCTCAGGTCCACACAGCTAGTAGATGTCAGATCCAGGATTCAAATCCTAGTCTATCCCTTATGAAATCTCATACATTCCTACATATCAAGATAACTTCAGTTTACTGCTTGAGGTTTTCAAGTGTTTTCACATATTTACACCACATTTCTAACATTCTAGTAAGATAGGGTGGGTGATAACATCCTCATTTTGCAAATGCAGACAGTCTCAGAGAGGCTAAATAGCATACCCAGGTTCACATGGCTAATAATTAGCAGATCTGGGACCCCCAGTTAGGTCTGTTGATTCTACCTCACACATCAATGATTTGGGACTTGAAGATGAGTTTTTGCCCCAACAGCTTCAAACTGATCATTTCTGGGAATTTCGATTTAAGAAAAGTAAAGAATGCTATCCCTCAAAGGAATGAAATTTTGGAAAATAACAATGTGGTTCTGTTTGAAGAAGTCAGCATTTCAAGACATCTCAAAGAGAAATATTGAAAATATGGGATAGAACCTACTACATATTAGTACTTTTATGTCATTGGTAGCTTCTGAAATAAAAAAAACCATTAAGAAATAATGCCAACAGACTGGAAGGTGTCTAAGTAGAAGAGTTTCCTATGACAGATGAGTAATGCAAGTGTCAAGGCAGAGCAGAGTGCCTTCATTTTTGAGGAGGAGCTGCTAATTTTGAGATGGCACCATATTACTTTGACTTTCTTCCATTATACTGATTATTTTATGTAGATTAAATAAATTTACAACAGATGTTAGTGCAAAGGTTTGAGAAGAAAGGATAAACATATTAATAGTCAAATTAAAGGGCAACCATGTTATTATGATAAAAAGAAATTACTACATAAGATGTAATGATTTCATTAAGGTATCTTTTACATATAGAGCAAATAGCTTAAATGAAAAAACAGAAAAAAATGGACATTTTTATTAGAATAACATCCCAAGTTAATTCTGGCTGGAGGAAGTATGGTATTGTAGAAGTTATTTTTTCTGCTTTACTCAACTCCAATCACTCAAAGTAAGGGACAAGACATGTCTTGAAAAGCTTCCATTTCATTGTGATGTAGACTTGTGTTTATAAATATCAATGAACTGTCTGAATCTAGATTGAACTTGTTAATAAGATTCTCTTTATTGTACAACCAATCAGACTTATTTAGGACATAAGCTCGTACCAACTACTGTAGTATATCCAAACTATTTCTGAAAGCAGTCCCGTGTAGGGGTTAAAAATATGGGCTTCAGAGTCAGACTGTGTGGGTTCCAGTCCCTGCTTTACTGTCTAGTGGTTGTGGGGCCTTAGGCAAGTTGTTAAGCCTTGATCTCCTCATCTGTAGAAGGAGGTTAATTACAGTACCTCTATCGTAGAACTGTTGTGAGGACTAAGGAAAATAATTCTTTTTACATTATTCAGTACAGTGCCTAGTATCTAAAATTCCCAGTAAATGTTAGCAGTGGCTACTACTATCATTATTATTGCTTAGTGCAAAAGACCTACAGGTTCATTAAGATACCTTAATGAAATCATTACATCTTATGTAGTAATTTCTTTTTATCACAATAACATGGTTGCCCTTTAATTTGACTATTAATATGTTTATCCTTTCTTCTCAAACCTTTGCACTAACATCTGTTGTAAACATCTTAGTGCAAAAGACCTACAGGTTCAGAATGCATCATGTGGTAACTACAGTGGAACCACTATATGTTTAAATGACATGTTTGGTATATCAGTTTCCTAGGGCTACTGTAACAAATTACCCCACACTGGGTGACTTAGGACAACAAAAATTTATACTTTCACAATTCTGGAGGCTAAAAGTCTGAAATCAAGGTATCAACAGGGCCTCACTCCCTCTGGAGGCTCTAGGGTAGAAATCTGTCTTGCCTCCTCCAGCTTCTGGTGGCTGTCAGCGTTCCTTAACTTGTGACTATGTAAATCCAATCTCTGCCTCTTACTTCACATGACTTTCTCCTCTTCTCCTTTTCTGTCTCTTATAAAGGCACTTGTCCTTGGATATAGTGCCAACTAGGTTAATCCAGGATATTGTAATCTCAAGATCATTAATTTAATTACATTTGCTACAATACTTTTTCGCAATAAGGTCACATGCACAGGTTTCAGGGGTTATGACATGGACAGACCATTTAACCCACTACACTTCGTAAGACATCTTTTAGTTTCATTTTCTGCGTCTTCATTATCTTTAATTTGATACATACTGAGAAAGGGTCGTATCATGTTTTCTCAGATTTTTCCATATCAAGAACCAGATATCATCAAAATTATGAAAATGGCAAAGTTTACCTTCAGTGGCCTGTTATCTCCTCCTAGTCTCTTGCCTTCCCCTATGTGGCTCTTCTGTCCTTGCTCCTCTCTCTTGCACACAGCACCTCCATTCTGCCTAGGACTCCCAACTGCCGCCCCCACTCAAGTCTTCCTCACTCTGAGCAGTGCCTCAAACTCTAGACTTATTTCTCTGCCTTCAAGTTCCCAATAATCTTTTTATTATATATTTTAACAATGCTTCATTCACTCATTCTCCCAATAATCTGGTGAGGAAGATAATACAGGTATTACAATTGAGGTTTTTTTTAATTGACATACTGGTTAAGGGTTATTTTCAATAGATTGTTCAGTGGTTTTGAACTTCATTTTTTGACAGCAGAAACTTCCAGTTAAACCTTCTTCAGAACTCCAGTAAATAAAGTGGATAAAAATAAAGCTGCTTCATGTGGACATGCAGGTATCTGGATTGTAATGGGATTATACTTTAGTTGTTGATAGTTCAAGCACTGTGGAACAGCTGTCCTTTGACTCCAGAATTCATATAATTAACCCATTTCTAATGATACTGAACAGATAGGGCCTTCTCAGCCTAAAATATGCAAGTATGTGGCAGCACTTTAAAGTTCTGATTAGTGATGCCAAATGATGAGCAAACTAGAGAACATTATTGTAATTTATTGGGAAGAGTCATATTTTAAGCTTGGAGAGTGTTCAATTTTGGATTTATTCTAACACCTCAGAAGTTTACTAAGTTATAGTTTTCAGTGCTTTCTCCATCAGTAAAAGGTTACAGAATTTCTATATATGTAGGAGTTCCTGGAAGGGAAAATATAGAAAAATATAATTCTCCCAAGTTCAAGTAAAAATGGTCTACCATTTCAAGCTCTCTTGAAAGTAACCTAAAATCTGTTGTCCCATTGGGCCTCCCTGGCAAAACTCAAACGTTGAATGATGTCAACTGTCAGCCTTGTCCCTGCCTATACCTACCAGCCAAGCCCTACTGGAGAAAAATTATACAGTTGGGGTAGATTGGTACCAACAAAAATTCACAGTCACCAACCTCATTTGGGCCCTCAACACTGTCCAGCAATATTACTGTATTCCTCGAGTTACCTCATTTTGTTATCCTCCATAATTATTTTTTCAGAATTTCTCTACTTTTCTCAAACTTCCAACTACCCCTCTTTCCATTCATTCTCAATGGATGCCTTCACCTCCTGCTTCACAGAGAAAATAACCATCACATGAGAACTCCCTCAGTTTTCTGCCATAAAATCTAAAATCAGATTGGGTGTGCACCCATGCTCTCTTCTTCCTCCCATTACAATTCAGGAAATGACCTGGTAAAGATCAGTCCCTCCACCTGTGCTCTGGATTCCACTCTTCTCCCACCCTCTCCCACATGTAAGTTTAACTCCAAAGTTTCTACTAGATCTTTCTCAAGAACTTTTAAACATGGTCTTGTCTTTCATACTTGAAAAAAAATACTCATTTTTAATCCCACATTCTCCTCTAGCTAGTTAATTATCTCCTGCCTCCTTTAATGAATGATTCAACTTCACTTTTCCAGTTTCTTACCTTCCATTCACCCTTTTTCTTTTTCATTTGGAAACAATCACAAGCTTACTGAAAAGTGAAAGTACAGTATAAAGAATTTTCCTCTGAAACATTTAAGAATAAGTTGTCGACCCATTTCTCCCAAATTCTTTATGGTGTATTTCCTAAAAACAAGGGCATTATTCTACATAACTGTAATACAGCTATCAAAATCAATAAACCAATATTCTTTTTTTTTTTTTTTTTTTGAGACTGAGTCCCATGCTGTTGCCCAGGCTAGAGTGCCGTGGCATCAGCCTAGCTTACAGCAACCTCAAACTCCTGGGCTCAAGCAATCCTCCTGCCTCAGCCTCCCAAGTAGCTGGGACTACAGGTGTGTGCCACTATGCCCGGCTATTTTTTTCAATTTTTAGTTGTCTGGTTAATTTCTTTCTATTTTTAGTAGAGATGGGGTCTTGCTCTTGCTCAGGCTGTTCTTGAACTGACCTCGAGTGATCCACCCGCTTCGGCCTCCCAGAGTGCTAGGATTACAGGTGTGAACCACAACACCCGGCCAAAACTACATTCTTACGTTACTACTATCTAATGCTCTGACGCTCCATTTATGTTTTGTCAGTTGTCCCAGTAATGTCCATTATAGCAAAAGGATCTCATTCAGAAACAAGCACTGCATTTTAGTCGTCATGTCTCTGTAGCCTCCTTCAGCTTGAAATAGTACTTCAACCTTTCATTAACTCTCATTGCTGACACTCCTGAAGATTGAACACCAGTTATTTTATAGAATGCCCCTCAATTTGTGGGGTTTCTAATGTTTCCTCATAATTAGATTCAGGTTATGCATCTTTGGCAAGAATATCACAGAATAAATACTGTTCATCTCATTATATCTTATCAGGTGGTGCCCATTATTTGTCCCACTACTAGAAATGTTAACTTTGATTATTTAAGATGGTATCCACCAGGCTTCTCCACTCTACTCTTCCCATCTCCACCTGTAATTAACAAGTATTTTGTGAGGAGGTACTTTGAAGCTATGAAAATATTCTATTACTCATCAAATTTTAATTTATTCATTCATTTATTTTTTATTTTTTTTATTTTGGATGTTTTTTTTTATCATATAATGGGGGTACAAATATTGTTAGGGTTACATACATTGC
>VBSM01000656.1:3571609-3587573 GCA_008086735.1 Cheirogaleus medius | reverse complement strand
CATGAGTGGATAACTAAAATGTGGTATATGCTCACAATGGAATATTATTCATTCATTTATTTATATCTGTTTTAACTCATGGCTTTTCATATTATTCAATTAATTTCAGTTTCTTACTATGTCTGTTTATTTTGATGCTCAAATTGTTTTGTTTTTGCCAGTGATCACCCCTTCAAGGTGACTTTTGCATCTTTTTGATGTGTCCTCATCATTCCTTGAGCACTTCCTTACTTTCTAGCACAATAAGATGTTCCTTTATCATCTGGAACTTACCCTGCCCTGTCCTTGGAATCAGACATTTCTCCAAGAAGCCTGTTTCCTTTCTTGGAATGGTATTTAGAAGCCAGGTTCTCGGCACTAGGTGTATTGATTGCTGTTAGGGTGCTGCTATTCCCAGGCCCTCACAGTGAACAGAGATAGGAAATATACACATACATTCACATACATAATATATTCATTTCTGCCTATGTTAATCTATCTATCTGTCTGTTGGTCATCTATCCATAGAAAACCATGAGTTACCATTGTTACCTCCAATTCCAATTCAACACCACAGAATTCATTCTTGTTTTCTTATTTTTCCTATTTGTAACTCTCTTCTCTGACAATGTGAAACCTGGTTTCCCTTATCCTTGATATATTTACTTCAGACACTTGTCAACTTATTTAATTCTGTCTTCTAACCCATCACTCCACCAAAACAGCTGTCACTAAGTTACCAATGATCACCATTTTACTAAATACAATGAAAACTTTTTAATCTTCATCTTACTTGACTTTTAGTAGCATTTGGGATAGCTAACTACTCATATTTATGGAAAACTCTCTTCCATTAGTTTTCATGATACTATATTCTCTTGCTTTTCCTTTTCCATCTGTGGTGAATCCTTCTCATTCTCCTTTGCTGGATCTTCCTCTTCTACTTGATGTTTAAATGTTAAAGTCCCTCGGTCTTAGGCCCCATTGATTTCTCATCTTACAACACCCACACCCTGGGTTTCAATGACCATTTTTACTGGCAATTCACAAATTTAGTCTCTAACCCTGAGCTCTCTTCTTAATTCCAGATCCATAGATCCATCTGCCTACTTGACATTTTTACTCAGGTTTCTCACAGGCACCTCAGATTAACATGTCTAAAGCTGAACTCATGATCTTCCCCCTAAAACCTGTTTGTTCAATAGACCCTATATCGATAAAAATAGCACAACTATCCACAGAGTTGCCCATGCCAAACCTAGATCCCTTCATGACATCTCCATATCATTTCTGCCTTTTATCTCTAAGTCACCAAGTCCTGTAATTCTGCTTTCTATAAATATTTTGAATACAATATTTCCGTCTTATCTGTGGGGGTTACATTCCAAGACCCTCAGTGGATGCCTGAAACTATGGATAGTACCAAACCCCATAGATATTGTGTTTTTCCTATACAAACATACCTATGATAAAGTTTATAAAGTAGACACAGTAAGAGATTAAAACAATAAGTAATAATAAAATAGAACATTATAACAATATACTGTAATAAAAGTTATATAAATGTCATCTCTCTCAAAATATCTTATTGTACCATACTCACTCTTTTTCATCTTGTGATAATATAAGATGATAAAACGCCTACATGATGAGATGAAGTGAGGTGAATGATGTAGGCATTGTGACACAGTATTAGGCTACTCTTGACCTTTTGATGATATGTCAGAAGGAGGATCATCTGCTTCAGATGATCCTGGATCATAAAACCATGACAGTGTTGATGGTTGGATGTCAGAAGCAGATAATGATGATAACTAATGGGTAGGTAGCATATACAGTGTGAGTACACCAGACAAAGAGATGATTGATGTCTGGATGTGACAGTAGGAAAGTGCTATTCGGAATGCTGGGTAGTGGGGCAATTTAAGACTTATGAATTGTTTATTTATGGAATTTTCCATTTAATATTTTTGGACCTCAGTTGACCATGGGTAACTGAAACCACATAAAGCAAAAATGCAGAGAAGAGGGGGAGACATACTGTACATCCATTTCTGTCTCCATTGCCTCCACCCTTGCCCTAGTGACCATTGTCTCTTACCTGAACCCTTAAAATAGTCTCCTAAATGATCTTCTTAAATTTCCTCTTCTTCCTTTTACTCCATTCTCTATATTATATCTGAAGAGACCTCTTTAATACAAATCTTATTTTTGTTACCCTCTACCACCTTTCAATGTTTTTTCCATTGCTAAAACAATAAAGTCCAAAAATTTTAGCAAGGCCTACAAAGCCCTGAATTCTCTGACCTCTCCTTCTCCAGTCCCATCTCATATGATTCATTCTGCTTCTTTCTCTTACTTCACTTCAGACATATATTATCTGTTTCATTTCCCCCAACACCACATACATATACCCAGTCATCCTACAGGTTTCATCTTAAATGCCAACATCTAAAAGAGGTCAAAATTCTGATATCTCCAAGTTAAATTAATTCACACTGTTATAGTCTTCTATTGCACTCTTCATCGTTCCTTCATAGTACTTTTCTCAGTTTGTAGCTACATATTTCTTTGAGTATTTATGCATTATATTTTATGCTCCATGAAGGCAAGAGCCATATCTCTCTTTGTTGTTGTATTTCTGCCAATTGGCACAATGCTTTAACTCATGGTACACACCCAACAAATATTTGTGGGATGGATGAATGGGCAGAAAGCTGAAAGGAAGGAAAGAAGGACAGAATGTTGATCCTCACAATGATAAATATTTGGGTGAAAGATAAATATTTCAGTCAAACATTTAGATGTACCAAAATAGTCACATATTTTAGGTCTATATAAATATAGGCAAACTATTTTTTCTCTCTTAAGTCAGACATCAAAGCAGTCTGATTGGCTGGCTTCTACTCATTTCATTTTGTGTCATTCAGAAATCGCTTTGTGATTTCTTAACTCAGTTGCTCAGAAATGAAATTGGATTGTATCCTGGACACAGCAGGAAAGTAATTTAAAGAACCCATGAACATTGTTGAAATTATCATGCAAGCTTATTAAATGCAATGTATATTTAAATTGAAAAAACTTTCTTTATTAAACCTAGATAGGTGAATTTTTACAGCTTCCAGCACTAAACTATATTAGGTTTGAGAGTCAAGTTAGATTAATTTCTAATCATTATGGAAATCATTTTTATTAAAAAGTGGAAAGTTAAGAATTTGACAGTTACAGGGTTTGGATAATTCTAAAAGGATCATCATTTAAATATGCAGGGAAAGTAAAATCAGAGTGCTTTCATGATAAAGATGATTTGTTTATTTTATATGCTCACTTTTTAAAGCTGTTTTAATATTTGGGCTTGTTAAGGAAAATCTGAAATGTGGTTGAATATTTTAAAACTAAAATAAGAGTTTCGACTTTAATTTCTTTTTATTAGAGCCAACCAAATAAACCTCAGCCTGGACCTAGATACTAAAATGAAAAAGATTAAGGGGATATTTTCATTTCTAATATAAATAATCAACACATTTGTTTTTTATTTGTGAATATAATCTATAATTTTCAAGTGAGTTCATATTTTCTGTTTTATAAAATATTTCACATAATTGGAACTTCTTAGCTGATCTTTTAAATTTCAAATTATTTTCCTTTTTCTTTTTCATTCCAGCTTTATTGCGGTATAATTTACAAATAAAATTGTATATATCTACGGTGTACAACATGATTTTGTACACATACATTGTGAAATGATTACCACAATCAAGTTAGTTAACTCATCCATTACCTCACATAGTTACCTTTGTGTGTGTGTGCATGTATGTGTATGTAGTGAGAACACTTACGATCTACTCTCTCAGCACATTTCAAGTATACTCATATCATTTCAATTTAAAGGACATTTTGGTTTCTTGGAGTGATTGGCTTAGAGGTACATAAAACCATTACGAAAAACTTTCCACGTAGTTGGCTGACAACAGTGTGAGAGGAAGCTGCATCTCTCCTTTGAATTTGGACTGCTGTCGGTGCTCTTAAAAGTTGGAAACCAAACCTCAAAGGAGCAAAACACTTTGATCCTCCAAAAGAGCAAGGGCATTTGTCTAATGTGTTTATTGGTAGTTTTCAAGTGGCCAGGAAGTTGTAGCTTGTGAGAACTGACCTTTGAAATCTCAACAAAAGTTAGCTATCCCCACATTCTAGGCCTTTCAAACCAATGATTCTGTAGAAGTCCTCACTGAATGAAGATACGAATGAAAATAGAAATTCAGTACTTTTGAGTATCAAACAGAGAAATTTAGAAAAGGAGTTTCCAAGCATGTGAGAAAAGGCTATCTTTGTTCATAGCCACTAGTTTGGGGGTGTATTTTTGTATTAAATTTTATTGTGTATGTTTGAGGTTTACAACATGATGTTATAGGATATATAGAGATAGTAAAATGGTTACTATAGTTAAGTAAATTAGCATATTTATCATGTCACATCGTTACTTTTTTGTGACAGAAGCAGCTAAAATCTACTTATTTAACAAAAATCCCTAATACAATACAATCTTATTAACTATAATCTTCATATTATGCATTCAATCTCTAAAATTATTCATCCTACGTATCTGCTACTTTGTATCCTTTGACCTATCTGTTCCTATTTCCTTCCTCTATCCCTGCCACGGTAATCACTGTTTTATTTTTTCTCTGTGTGTGTGTATATATATACATATACATATATATGTAAAAGATTCCACAAATTACAGAGATCATGCAGTATTTATCCTTCCACATCTGGCTTATTTCACTTAGCATAGTGTCTTCCAGGTCCATCTATGTTGTGGCAAATGCAGGATCTCTTTCTTTTTTAAGGCTGAATAATATTCCATGATGCATACACATGTATGTGTGTGTGTGCCTGTGTGTATCTATCGCATTTTCTTTATCCATCCATCTACTGATGGACACTTAGATTGTTTCCATATCTCATAGTCATTAGTTTTTATCTTGTTACTTTGATTTAGTGTTAATCTCAGATGAGTGCATAAGAATTAACGCTACCCCTTCTTCTTATACCTTCTTCTTATATCCACAGCAGCACCTAGCATAGAGCTTACCCCCACACAACTATAAGCTAGAATAATAGAATCTTAGCTTGGTAGATACCAATCCATACACCAGCTTAGTAAATATCTATTATTCTGCATCTTTTTGCCAGTAACTTAAATTCAACATATCCCAAACTAACACAACTCTAATCCCAATCACTGCCTTTTCCAGACCTCTTGATTTCTCTTTATAGTGCCAACATTTTTCTAGTTACCCAGACTGAAAATTCCAGTCAGACATTTTTATGTTTATCAGTAATTTATTTAGTCAATGTATATTAAGCTCCAGTGTGCCCTGAGCTACATGGGGTACTCAATAAATGTTTGCTAAATGAATTAATAAAATAATTCCACAAATATTTATTGAGTGTTTATCATGTACTAGAAATATGGGAGAGAAAAAAAGAGATTAAGACCCAGCCACTGCCTTCACTGCCTTCATCAACTTATAATATACTAGGGAGAAGAATGCATATGTATAAAAAGCTACAGTAAAAGATTATATGCAATAACAGCCATAATATATGTGTAAACAAAGCTCTGTAAGAACACAGAAGAGGGTGAAATCATCCCTGCTTTGGAGCATCATAGACCATGAACTATTACCTGAAGAAGGTGTCCTTTAAGCTGCAAGTTGAAGGATCATTTGGGCAGGTAGAGATAGGCTGTGGGAAGGACATCAAAGTAGGAAGGAAAATATGGTGGAGCCCCAGATGTACAAAAAGGAAGGTGATTCCAGGACAGGGCTAGCAATCACATTTGTCTACAGCAAAATATGCAAGTAGGGAATAATGAAAGCCAAAGTCAGAAAAGTGATGACTGGGGCTTGGTTGAGAAGAGTTTAGATATCCAGCCCAAGGATTTTGGACCTAAGTGTGCTTTGGGAAACTATGAAATATTTTTGCACATAGTGTGTGACAAGATCTGTGCTTTGTCCAAAGAAGAATAACCAGGATGTTAAGGGTAAACAAACCATGTAATATGAGCAACATTTGAAGGACTCAGAGATGGATAGAAGAAAAACCTTAATTGAGATCAAGTAGCTATTTTCAATTATCTGAGGGGCTGAATAGTGGAAGAGAGAGTATGCTAATTTGGGGAAGATTTAAAGGACAGAAATAAAACCATTTGGTAGAAGAAAGAGGACAGCAGATTTCAGTTCACATCAACAAATTTCTTTCTAATATGGACGTATAAAAATAAGACAGGAACGGAAAGTTATACACCAAATGTTCTTATTCTTATGTGGAAACTATAAAAAGTTGATCTCATAGAAGTAAAAAGTAGAATAGACGATACTAGAGGCTGAGAAGGGTAGAAGTAAGAGAGGGATAAAAATATTTGTTAAAGGATACAAAATTGCAGTGGAATAGGAGGAAAATGATCTAGTGTTTTATAGCACTGTGGGATGACTATAGTTAACAATAATATATTACATGGTTTCAAATAGCTAGAAGGAGGATATTGAACATTCCCAACAAAAAGAAATGATAAATGTTTGAGATGATGGATATGCTAATCAACCTGAATTGATCACCATACATATGTTGTCAAACATCACTATGGTTACTATAGCCTAGTAGTATAGTTTGAAGTCTGGTAGATTGATGCCTCCCAATTTGTTCTTTTTGCTTAAATTTGCTTTAGCTATGCAGGGTCTTCTCTGATTCCATACCAAGCATAGAATTATTTTTTCTAGATCTGTGAAAAATAATGTTGGTATTTTAATAGGGATTGCATTGAATCTGTGGATCACTTTGGGTAGTATAGACATTTTAACAATGTTGAGTCTGCCAATCCATGAGCATGGTATGGTTTTCCATCTGTTTCCATCCTCTGCAGTTCCTTTTCTCAGTGTTTTGTAGTTTTCTCTATATAGGTCTCTCTCCTCCTTAGTTAAATATATTCCTAGATATTTTATTTTCTTTGATGCTATTGCGAAAAGTATTACGTCTTCAATTTGAGTCTTGGCTTGACTGTTATTGACATATGTGAAAGCTACTGATTTGTGTACGTTTATTTTGTATCCTGAGACTTCGCTGAATTCATTTATCAATTCAAGGAGTCTCTTGGTTGAATCTTTGTGGTTTTCTAGATATAATATCATATCATCAGCAAAGAGTGAGAGTTTGATCTCTTCTGCCCCCATTTGGATGCCCTTGATTTCATTTTATTGTCTGATTGCTCTGGATAGGACTTCAGCACTATGTTGAATACATGTGGAGACAGTGGGCAAACTTGTATGGTTCCAGTTCTAAGTGGGAATGCTTTCAATTTTTCCCTGTTCAGTATGATGTCAGCTGTATATTTGTCATATAAACAAAACAGCACAGTACTGGCACAAGAACAGATACATAGACCAATAGAACAGGACTGAGAACCTAGATATAAAACCATTCTCATATTGTCATCTGATCTTTGACAAAGCAGACCAAAACATACACTGGGGAAAAGAATCCCTATTCAATAAATGATGCTGGCAAAATTGGATAGTCACATATACAAGACTGAAACAGGATCTGTACCTCTCACCTCTCAACAAAAATCAACTCACTGTGGATAAAAGACTTAAATCTAAGGCATGAAACCATAAGAAATCTAGAAGAATATGTTGGAAAAACTCTTATAGACATTGGCCTAGGCAAAAAATTTATGAAGAAGACTCCAAAAGCAATCACAACATCAACAAAAATAAATAAATGGGACCTGATAAAACTAAAAAGCTTCTGCACAGCCAAGAAAACTATCATTAGAGCAAACAGACAACCTACAGAATGGGAGAAAATATTTGCATGCTACACACCCAATAAAGGGCTGATAACTAGAATCTATCTACAACTCAGGAAAATTAAAAAGAAAAAAAACCCCATTAAAAAGTGAGCAAAGGACATGAACAGAAACTTTTCAGAAGAAGACAGACAAATGGCCAACACACATATGAAAAATTGCTGAACATTTCTGATCATCAGAGAAATGCAAATCAAAACCACAATGAGATATCGCTTAACTCCAGTGAGAATGGCTTTTATCAAAAAGTTCCGAAACAATAAATGTTGGCGTGGATGTGGAGACATAGAAACACTCTCACACACTGCTGGTGGGACTGCAAACTAGCACAACCTCTGTGGAAAGTAATATAGAGATACCTCAAGGAGCTAAAAGTAGAACTACCATTTGGTCCAGCAGTCCCATTATTGGGTATATATCCAAACGAAAAAAAGGCATTCTATAATAAAGACATCTGTGCTTGAACGTTTATAGCAGCACAATTCACAATTGCAAAGATGTGGTAACAACCGAAGTGCCCATCAATACATGAGTGGATTAATAAAATATGGTATATGTATACTATAGAGTACTGCTCAGTCATAAAAAAACAATGGTGAATTAATACCTCTTGTATTATCCTGGATAGAGTTGAAGCCCATTCTACGAAGTATCACAAGAATGGAAAAACAAGCACCACATGTACTAACTGAGCAAATTGGTATTAACTGAGCAACACTTACGTGCACATATAGTAGTAATGTTCATCAGGTGTTAGGCAGGTGGGAGGGGGGAGGAGGGGATGGGGATATTCACACCTAGTTGGTGCAGTGTGCTCCGTATGGGGGACGAATACTCTTGTAGCTCTGACTTGGGTGGTGCAAAGGCAATATATGTAAGCAAAGTGTTGGTACCCCTGTAATATTCTGAAATTTAAAAAAGTCACTATGTACTCCATGAATATGTATAATTATTATTGGTCAATTAAAAATAGAATTGGAATTGATTGGCTTTGTGATGTAGTAGTGGAACTTTGGGGAAAACACTGAAAAGGTAGGAGGTTTGTATGTCAAAGTAAGGGGTTGACTAGATGAATTAAAAAAGTTCTCCCAAGCCTTAAGATTTTATTATTCTAGCTTATAGTTGTGTGGGGGATGTTTAAAAACAGAACATAGCATTTGAGAAACCATTAGGAGGCTTTTGTGAGACTCAAGACAGAAGATGATGAAGGCCCAGATAAGTGTATTGGAAACAGAGATAATAACTGCTAATACATAGCACTTATTATGTTCCCAGCAATATTGTAAGCACTTTACATTTGATCCTTGCAAGGACTCCATTTTATAGATGGGAAACCAAAATATGGAAAGATTTATTGACTTGCTCAAGATCACATTTTTAATCCATGGCTGAGCTAGGTTTCCAGCCTAGGAAATCAGGCTTCAGAATCCAGGCTCTTAACTACTATGCGGTCCTGGCTCTTCAGAAAGAGAAATAGAGAAGGTATTGAAAACAGAAAAATTTAAAAACCTAGTTAGATAGGAGCATAAGGCAAAAGTAAGATGAAAGCATAATGTGAAGGTTCCTAGCCTTGGAAACCAGGAATATTATTGTGGTATTAACAAAAAATAGTGAAATCAGGATAAAGACCTGATTTTTGAGTAGAGATTAAAAGATGGTTTATAATCATGTTGAGTGTAAAGTGCTGGTGGCCTGGACAGGTAAAAAGGAATAGCATGCTATTTGTGAAATAGAGAATGAGTCAGGGATTTTAATTTTGTCTACATATCTAACTAGATTAATATGCTACCTACTCATAGCATTCCTACAGTACCGTGTAACATCAGTAGAATGTTGATATCATGAAACAATGATAGACATGAAGTCAAATTCTTTATTCCATTATTAATCTTAGAAGAATGTGTGTGGCGGCTTTGAGGAAACACAAAATATGTCTCTTAAAGTTAGGATGACACTAATACCCATAGAGCTTTTAAAATATTTTAGTGATATTTATAGCAGCACAATTCACAAATGCAAAGATGTGGAAACAACCCAAGTGCCTATCAGTACATGAGTGGATTAATAAAATGTGATATATGTATACCATGGAGTACTACTCGCCACAAAATACAATGGTGATCTAGCACCTCTTGTATTATCCTGGATAGAGTTGAAGCCTATTCTACTAAGTGAAGTATCACAAGAATGGAAAAACAAGCACCACATGTACTCACCATCAAGTTGGTATTAACTGAGCAACACTTATGTGTACATATAGTAGTAATGTTCATCAGGTGTTAGGCAGATGGGAGGAGGGAGGAGGGAATGGGTACATACACACCTAATGGGTGTGGTGCGCACCATCTGGGCGATGGACACTCTTGAAGCTCTGACTCGGGTGGGGCAAAGGCAATATAAGTAACCTAAACATTTGTGCCCCCGTATTATGCTGAAATAAAAAATAAATTAAATAAAATTAAAAATAAATAAAGTATTCTAGTGATTGCCATAGTGTAAAAAAGGTATAAATTTCAAAAAAAACCAAATGTATTAAATGGTACTAATACATTTAATACATTTGTTTTTTTGGGAAAAAATGCTATATAAGGATATAAATGCTATATAAATGCTATATAAGGATATTTTAAATGCTATATAAGGATATTTTTATGCCTTTGTCTTCATCATGCTGAGAATTTTGTTGACTTTGGGTTCTTTACATTATTTTTCTCCTTGTCATATTTATTTATAGGAGTAAAAATAAACTGTTGGTGCATGGTCCGCTGGGCAATGATGGCAGCTTTGTAAATATGCATGCAACCGCTTGCCCAGGCTTTTGACAGAAAGCTGCTTTCCATGCCTTTGTAATGCCTGGAACATTCCTTCTGCATTAAGGATGCAGGAGCCTACCAGAGTTGCAGAGGTTGCCTGATGATTGCTAGTATTATCCCTCTTGTGGACTCCAATTAGACTTCATTTTCTAAAGCATGGAGAGCCCTTAACAAGAGTGTTGAATGGGGTGGGGAGGACAACTCTGTGAGCTCTTTTTTCATTCAGAGTAAATTCTTTAGTCTGCATGAAGTGTCCTTGTCCTTCCAACAAACGGCCTTGGCTTTCCCAGTGAAGTATGCTATCAGATGTGTTAGGAGCTTGAATGTGTCTGAAGATCTCTCAGTGTATCATTTGTACAGCTTCAGGGAACATGGACACTTCTCTGTTAAATTGGGAGGCTTATTGCCTTAGAAAAACATCATGCAGGAGATTTAGATACACATCAAGGGGACTAATGAAAAATCATTTCATGGAGAGGAGAGGTAATGTCAATTTTTTCAAGAAGGAAAAACAGGTCAAGTATCAGGGGAGGGACAGAAAATTCTGCCTAGTACAATTTTAACATTATCCCAAATCATGCCAAAAAGAGTGCTAAACTTTATGAAGAGTAGCTTTCTAACTTATCAATAAATACTTCTTAAGTAGCCACTCTGAACCAAGATGTAGTAATAATTGTTTCAGTAGTACTTGTATATAGTTTTGTAAGTGAGAGCAGTGTTTAATGAGATCTAGGACATATGTTTGATACTCTATGAGCCAGTAACGCTTGCTCTTTTAGATTGTCAAAATTGCAAATAGGTAGCAATGAGGATAAGAAAGTCCAAGTAAAAAACTGTGGATGGACTAAAGCAAATTTTCTCATAGCTGAACAATCTCATGGCTTACAAGTAATGCTAGATCAGGAGCCTTAAAAGTTAATATTTGCTTCATAAGGGTGATGGTTTTACCCTGAAAACTGGTACCTACTGGGTCAAGTGATAAGCATCTGTGAGGCAAGTGTCTAGATTTCAACATTTTTTTTTCTTTTTAATTTTAAAAGATATATTTACATATAAATGTGCATATATTATGAAGATGTGTCTATACATATCCACAAGAAATTTAAGTATTTTTTATTAGCTTCTAACTATTTCTTTTTTCTTTTTTTTGATTATCACAATAGTGGTATATTCATTGTAAAAAAATAATCAAGCAAATATACTTTCTATAACAAACATTGTGTGTACATAGCCTTAAGATTAAGGATACATAATATCTTCAAGTAACAATATCTCAGGGGAACTTCTTGTAACCAAAATTTGTCAAAACACATTTCTGTCATAACAAAATACTACTAAGTAAGTATAAATGTGACAAGAAAGGACTTTAACCCTCATTTGCTTAATGTTTACATTCTTTTTTTGTTGTTACATTTTATATCTTTGCCTGTCCTTAGCAAGGGTTAGAGGCATACCCTTCCACTTCACAATGCTCACTGCGTCCCTCAGTTGTGAGTCAACCCCCCCACCCCCTTATCCCTGGAGACTATTGCTACAGTGTGAGCACCATAGTGTTAATCAGTCAGTACCAATTTGATGGTGAGTACATGTGGAGCCTATTCTTCCGATCTTGTGTCACCTCACTTTGGATAATGGGCTCAAGTTCAATCCAGGAAAATATAAGAGGTGCTAGATCACTGTCGTTTCTTATAATTGAGTAATATTCCATTGTATACATATACCAAATTTTAATGATCCACTTAAGAATTGACGGGCACTTCAGTTGTTTCTGCATCCTTGCAATAGTGAATTGTACTGCCATAAACATTCAAGTGCAGATGCCTATATTATAGAATGTCTTTTGCTCTTTTGGGTAGATGCCTAATAGTGCTATTGCTGGATCAAATGGTATTTCTATTTTTAGCTCTTTGAGGTATCTCCAAATTCTTTTCCACAGAGGCTGCACTAGTTTGCAGTCCCACCAGCAGTGTAAGAGAGTTCCTATCTTTCTATGTCCTCGCCAGCTTTTATTGTTTTGGGATTTTTTCACACAGGCCAATCTCACTGGGGTTAGGTGATATCTCATTGTGGTTTTGATTTGCATTTCTCTAATGATTAGAGATGTTGAGCATTTTTTTATGGTAATCAAGGATACTATTGGATAGGCAGTAGTGTCAGATTCATAATCAAAGGACTGGGACACAGTTTTGCAGCCTTTATGTAGTGATGTTTGCCTAATCCTCAGTAGTTCAAGCTTCCTGATCACTAATCTAATCAAAACATAACATTGGAGTTAGAGGAGAGCATTTTATTTAGGAAACACAAAAACTGGATTTATTCTAAAGGAAACATACTATATAGTGAAAAAGCTGGCTATTTTATTGAATTCAGAAGTTGTAAACCAGGCATGATTTTTCTGTCTTGTCAGATTTTTCATATCTACCAAAGAACAGTTAACTATTATATTTTATCAAGGAAATACAAGGCCATGTGATAACCAAGATTCATGAAACATTAAGCTGAAAGTCATTGCAACTCTTTGTCGTCAAATACTAGATTCCTTGGGATTGTTGTTTTTATCCATCAAGAACTTGAGACTCATCTCAAGATTTTGTGTGGGCTAGAGTGTGTTGTTGTTGTTACTGCTGCTAGTATGTTGCCATTTGTACAGATAGAGATAGCTGACATTTTGTATCATTTCATAATCTCTTCAGTTAGAATGTTCAGATGTAAGATAGTGTTGAGTCTACTAAGACATATTGAAGTGTCATTGCAATGCTGGGGCTGAGGGACAAGTATTATGCTTATGTCATAGGTTTCTGTGTTAAAATGAGAGATATACTATTATACCTCAAACAAAGGAAGTGTGATATGTAACTCACACTAAAATCAAGTCTTTGTCATAGCAAGGTACTTGTAAAGATCAGGTGGAGGTAGTATTGAATTTAACTCTATGTATTAATAATAAAATAGATATGGTATGTCATCAACTAATATTTTTTTCAAATTACTTTGCAGGGAAATAGAAACCAAAAATATGTGTGTGTGCATGCATGTATATGTGTGCATGCATGCATGCACGTGTGTTCTATAAAGTTAACAGGGACTTATAATAGTCCCATCTCTACCAGAATATCTGCCACTGAGGAATGGAAGGAGTTGAAAATAGTAAAATAAAAATGATTCAAATATTTGATAAGACAATACAGAGTACACAACCTTTTGTTCTTAATAATATTTATTATTCTTGGCTGACTCATTGCTTAGTTTTGGTGAAGATCCTGGTATACACGAAAAACTTTTCCGGCCCTTGTGCTGCTTGGGTTGGCACTGCCCACACTTACCAATATCATCTTACTTTTTTTCCTTACTGTTATTTCCCACATTCATTATGCAAAATGATGAGAAAATCCTTACAGTTTCTCCAACAAACATTGCAAAGTCTAACAAAAAAAGAGAGTCTTTATCTATTCAGGCTTGTTCATTCCTGATTCTTGGCTTTCCTTTCCCTCCCAGCCTGATTTCCTCTGATCTGTAACTGATGATACTAGATGCTAGGCAAGTGAACATGTAATAATTTCTTAATTTTTATGAATTTTTTTACATCAGAGGTGTCCTTTCCTTGTTTAGGATGCCATATTGTATTATTGAAAATGTTACATAAATACATATTTTAGAACCTGATAACCAGATTTAATATTTTGGGTGTCCAACCAATATGATCATTGTCTAATGTTGGGCATAGCTGAAGAATTTACTGGGAACTTTTGTCTAAAAAGTAAATCTCAGAGAAATGGTTCTGAGGGAGGCTCTGAAGGATTTACTGTTTAATCAAATTGTTCTTTGTCAGCATGCAACAAAGAAGTGTTCCAGTTGTATCCAAGTTCAATTTATACAAGTGTTGTACATTACTGACATGCATAAAAAAACTTATTAAAAATGAAATGTCTCAATAGAAATTTTAAGTGTCTGCCTATATTTTCCATGTTCTTTTCCAATACATTTGCACAGAAGAATGTTTATATTTTAGCATTCTTTTGTCATATTTTGTAGCTTGGAATGTTAATGTATTTTTAACCAGTTAGAAAATATTATACATGTAATAGAACTATTCATGAGACAAATATATTAGAGCAAATTCATTTCTATCATATTTATAAATTACACAATTGCCAGCATCTGTTTTCTCTTAGTCTTTTCCTGACACCAACCCTACTGCTGATTATAAAAAGATTGGGATTGAAAAACATCTTAGAATCAGTCCAGAAACTCCGCTTGGAACTGGATACAATTGCAAGAATGTTGATGCAGTTCAATATGAGAAGTACTTGTTGTTTAAGATCTGCTTCGCCATTTGTGGTTATTTATTTTGTAGAGGATTCCCTTATTCATGAGGCTATTGTTGCCCACCTGGATTCTTGTGGTGCTGAAACTGTAAATCAGACTAGTGGTTGTGGCTTATATCTGTGGAAAGCTTTGTGTTGAAAAGTGCAAGAGTTAGGTTAAGTCATATGTCCACTAATTTATTCCATATAGTAGTTCCTAAAGACAGTTGTTTCTAACTGATTCTGATTCTTTTATTTTTTCTTTTGTAAAATATTTTTAAATATTTCTGGCATTTAAAATGATATAATGAACAGCTATAAATTCACCACTTTGCTTTAAGAATTAACAAATACAAACAAATCTCCATGTATCCCTTTGTGATCCCATTTACCTCTCTTCCTTGTAGCAGAAATCATTATCCTAAATCTAATCATTGCCATACACATTTTAGGCTTTTCCAAATATGTATATATCCATAAAATATATTATATTTTTCTACATGTGTTTAAATTTCACATGAATGATTTGTTTTCATCCATAATCATGGTTTTGAAGTTTATCCATATTGAGGCATGTACCTCTATGATATTCAAGTAAACTCTTGTTATTTTTTGCACTATATGAATACACTAAAATTTATATATCTGTTTTCCTATTGATAGACATTTAGGTTGGGGCACACATTACACACACACACCCTAATGAATATGCTTCAAAATATTCTTGGATATCCTTGGGCCTTTCCATTCCATATGGGTTTTAGGACCAGATTTTCAAGCTCTATGAAAGATATTGGGATATTGACTAGAATTACGTTGAATTTATAGAACTAGTAGAGAAAAATTGGCATTCGAATGATATTGAGGCTTGTAAGCCATGAACACAGTATATCACTTCATTGATTGGGTCTTTGTATGTGTTCTTCAATAAAGTTTTAAAATTTTGTTCTCGATTTCGTTAAGCTCTGCTTTGATCTTCGTTATTTCTTTTCTTC
>VBSM01000656.1:3557696-3571509 GCA_008086735.1 Cheirogaleus medius | reverse complement strand
GTACCCCCATTACAAGATGGAATAAAAAAAAAATTAAAAAAATAAATAAATAAAAAAAAAATTTTATGTAAAGGAGTATTGAACTTTATTTTGCTAAATTTGCTATTATTGTGAATTAGATGTATTTTTTAAATCACATATTCTAATTGGCTGTCCCTGGTATCTAGACATGCTGTTGATGTTTTTTTCTTTTGATCTTGTATCCAGCAACCTTGTTATCCTCTCTTCTAGTTTTCATAGTTTGCCTGTATATTCAATTTTATCTCTTCCTTTCCAGGCATTACATGTTTTATATATTTGGTTGCCTTATTGTGTTAAGATATCCAGTACAACATTGAATTAGAAACAGTAGTTAATTCTAATACTTTTTCTGACTTTAAAAGGAATATCCCTATTATTCTATTACTGTACTAAGTATTATGCTTACTATAGGGTTTTGACAAATTGCCTTTATCATATTCAGTTAAGTTCCCTTCTAGTCCTATTTTACTAGGAGATTCTATCATAAATGGGAACTAAATTTTAGATAGTGTTTTTTCTGCATGTAACAAGATTATAATTTTTCTTTGATCATTATAAAATAAGTTAAAGTAAAATACAATAATTCAGTGATGAATTACATTAACAGATTTTCTGAAGTTAAACAATCCTACTAGCATTCATGCTTACTCAGTTGTGATTTCTACATTGTATATGCATATGTGTGTGTACATTGTTAGTTTGATTTTCATATATTTTCATTGGAGATGTTTGCAGCCAATGTTTATAAGTGAGTTTTGCCTATTAAAGAATCATTTCTAGAGCCAAGTACAGTGGTACATGATGCCTGTAGTCTAGGCTACTTGATAGGCTGACGTAGGAGGATTGCTTGACCGCAGGAATTTGAGTCCAGTCTGGGAAATATAGGAAGACCTTGTCTCTAAAAAACAAAACAAAACAAAAAAATAATTTCTCTTCTTCTTACCCTATGTCAGAGCTAGATTGTAGTAGTCTCATAAAATGATTCAGGAAGCTTTCTCTCTTTTCCTCTTTTCTGGTATAGTTTAAAATAGAGATTATCTGTCCTTTGAAATTTTGGCAAAATACACCTGTAAAACCATCTGGGCAATTTTCAGTGTTTTTAATGTGTATTCAGGTTTTCTATTTCTTCTCAAGCCCATTTGTTTTCTTGAAAAATGTCTACTTCATCTAAGATTTCAGACTTACTGGCATAAAGATGTCATAGCATTCTCTCATTTATTTTTAAATTTTAATCTTTAATGTTTATTTTTTTATTTTTTTTAATTTCAGCATATTATGGCGGTACAAATGTTAAGGTTACATATATTGCCCATCCACCCTCCCCCTTCAAGGCAGAGCCTCAAGCATGACCATCCCCCAAACATCTCACTCATTATGTTTGTATATACCCATCCCCTCCTCCCCCCTCTCATCCGCCCAACACCCGACAAATGTTATTCCTATATGTCCACTTAGGTGTTGATCCGTTAATACCAATTTGCTGGTGAGTACATGTGGTGCTTGTTTTTCCATTCTTGAGATACTTCACTTAATAGAATGGGTTCCAGCTGTATCCAGGAAAATACAAGCGGTGCTATATCACCATTGTTTCTTAAAGGTGAATAGTACTCCATGGTATACATATACTACATTTTGTTAATCCACTCATGTATTGATGGGCACTTGGGTCTTTGCAATTGTGAATTGTGCTGCTATAAACATTCGAGTGCAGGTCTTTTTTGTAGAGTGTCATTGGATCTTTTGGGTAGATGCCCAGTAATGGGATTGCTGGATCAAATGGTAGATCCACTTGTATTGCTTTTAAGGCATCTCCATATTGCTTTCCACAGAGGCTGAACTAGTTTGCTATCTTTTTTTTTTAAGCTCTACCTTGCCAGAGGTTTCTCTATTTTTTTTAATTCATGTCAAAGACTCAGATGTCAGTCGTGTCAATCTCTATTGTTTCTTTGTTTCTGATTTCATTAACTTGTGTTCTTATCTTTATTGTCTCCTTCATCTACTTATATGTAGTCCTTTTTCTAACTCCTTGAGTTGGACACTTTGCTCATTAAATTTCAATTGTTCTTTTCTATTACATGCATTTAAGGCTGTAAATCTCTTCTAAGTTACTGTCTAAACTGCATCCCACAAGTTTTTATAAATAGTATTTCATTGTTATTCAGTTCCTAATTTCCAATATTATTTTTGAAATGTAATCCATGAATTATTTTAAAGTGTGCTTTTAAAGAACACTTTTCTTGGAGTTTTCTTTTGTTATCTTTCTGTTCATTGATTTCTAATTTTATTGCATTTTGCTGAAACAGTGTGATCTGTATGATGTGGAATCTTTGCCATTTGTTGAGCCTTGCTTTGTGGACTAATCTTTGGCAGTTTTTGTGAGTTATTCTGTGTGTGCTTGAAAGTAATATGTATTGTACAGTCATAGCTTTGACATTCTATATATGTCTATTATATTAAATATTAAATTATTGTTAATTGTGCTACTCAAACTTTCTACATCTTCTCTAATTTTTTATTTTATTACTAATTGTGAAATTATCAAATATCTTTATTATAAGTCTGCCTATTTTTGCTTCATTTATTTAGAACCTACGTTTTCAAACAAGGTCTGGATTGTTACATCTTCCTGGTGAATTATTCCTTTTATTATGTAATGACTCTCTTTATCCATAATTATGCTTTATGCTTTGAAGTCTATTTCACCTGATAATGTTATAGTGACACTAAATTTCTCTTGGTTGCTATTCTATTATATTATTTCCTTTTATTACTAATTTTTTGTATTAGTTTGCTTTCAGCTCATCTCTTATTAAGAAAAAGAATATGCTAGATTTTCTTTTTCATTCAGTTCCAGATTCTCTCTCTTTTAAATTGCAAGTTCAGTTTGTTTTTATTTACTAGGATTACAGGCATGTCTGGATTTGTATCCTATCATCTTCTTTTGTGTCTTTTTTTTTCCAGTATTTATTTGTTCTTTGCTTTTCCCCCTTTCTGCCTTTTCTTTGATTGATTGAGTTATCTTCGTTTTTTCCCCTCTTCTAGTTAGACAGTTATATATTCTATTGCTGTTCTTTTGGTGGTTACCTTTTTTTTTTAAGATTTTACTAATAGATATGTACAGAAAAGTACAAAAGTCATAAGTGTACAGCTCAATGAACTGGCAAAGTATAAAACACTTGTTAACCACCACCCAAATCAAAATATAGGTTTCTACCCTCAAAGCCCCCTTTGTGCCCTGCCCCAATTTCCTTCCTCTTTCCCTCCTCCCCCAGGTAACTATCCTGACTTCTACGGCTTGCTTTTTGAAAATTTTATTAGAGGAATTTTACAGTATGTATGATTTTATGTCTGATTTCTTTCACTCAACGTTATTTTTCTGAGATTCATCCATAGTATGGCACATTGCTATACATCATCCATTCTCATTGTGGTATACCATTTCTTCACATAATTACCATAATTAATTATTCATTCTTTTGCTGATGGATATTTTAGGTGTTTCCATTTTTTTGGCTAGTACGTATAATTCTGCAATGAACACTTTTATATTAATACATTTCTTTGATGAACATTTGCTGGCTTGCACTTCTGTTGAGGAAATACTAAAGTGGAATTGCTGAGTCACACAGTATACCTGTATCTAACTTTAGCAGATAATTTCCAATAGTTTTCCAAAGTGGTTGTACCAATTTGCACAACCACCTATGGTATATGAGATTTTCCATTACTTCACATTGTCACCAATACTTATAGTATACTTACTGTCAGTCTTTTAAATTTTAGCCATTCTTGGGGGTGTTCACAGTATTTCAGTATTATTTCAATTTGGATCTCCCTTATAAGTGATGGTGTTAAGCACCTTTCCATATATATTTGGCTATTTGGATACCCACTTTTGTGAAGTGTCTATTTAGGTTCCTTGCCCATTTTTCTATTGGGTCATGTGTCTTTCTATTACTGATTTGAAGAAGTAGTTCTTTGTGTATTCCAAATACAAGCTCTTCGACAAAATATACTTTAAATATATATGCTATAAATATTAATATATTCTAGCTCTATAGCATGTCTTTTCCCTGTCTTTTGGTAAGAAGTTCTTAATTTTTATGGAATTCAATGTATTATTTTTACCTTTATGGTTAGTATTTTTGAGTACTTTTTAGGAATATTTTTTCTACCCTAAGATTATAAAATTATTTTCTTATGTTGTTTTCTGGAAGCTGTGTCAGTTTATGCTTACTACATTCTATTTGGAATTGATTTCATGTATAGAGTGAACTAGAAATATCTTTTTCTAGTGGATATTCCATTTCCCAGAACCATTCAATTTAAAACAATAGTCTTTTCCCATTGTCTATAGTGCCACCTTTACGATAAATCAAATGTCCTTGCATGTGTAGGTATTTGATGTATTTGCCATTGTGCCAATACTCACTGTCTAAATTAACATAACTTTGCAGTAAGTCTTGCTATCAGCTACAATACGTCTTCTCACCTCATTCGATTTCTTTCTTTAGCTGATTAATATTCTCACACATACACAAACACAAAGCCACTGAGATACGGATTGGTATTACATTGAATCTACAAAATAATTTGGGGAAAATTGGTATCTTTCAATATTGAGTTTTCCAATCCATGGGCATGACATAACTTTCCATTTATCTAGGTCTTCTTTAATTTCTCTCATAAATTTTTATAGTTTTCAGTGTAGATCTTGAACATATTTTGTTAGATTTTTTTACTAGGCATATAATATCGTGATACAATTGTAAATTGCATTTTTAAATTTTCTCATTATTTGCTGCTAATATATAGAAATAAACTTATATATTTGCCTATATCTATTTGCCTATATCTAATATATAGATATCTTCTTACATTTATGCATTAATTCTAATAATTTATAGATTATTTCTGACTTTGTACATGTACAATAGTACTATCTTTGAATAATGATGTCTTTATTTATTCCTTTTCAATGTTTATACATTTTTTCTTTGTCTTACATTGTTTCACTGGCTAGGACAAATCCAGAATTATGTTGTATAGAAGTGATTATCATAGGCATCCTTTCTCAGTCTCAATAATAAAAGAAAAGATTTCAACATCTCTATTAAATATGATGTTCACTGTGAGGTTTTTATAGCTAATATTTATCAGATTTAAAGTACCTTCTAGTCTTAGTTTGCTACAAGTTTTATTATAAATGGATGTTTAATATTTTATCAAATACTTGCATATCTATTGAGATGATCATATGATTTTTCTCTTTTATTCCATTTATGTGATGAATTACATTGATTTTCAAATGTTAAAGTATTCCTAGAATAAGCACAAATTGGTCATGATATTATTTCTTGTTATATTATGCTAGATTTGCTATGTTAATATTTGTTTATGATTTTTGCATCCATGAGTTAGATCTACATGAGTGAGATTAGCCCTTATTTTTTAATAATATCCTTGTCAGAATTTTTTATCAGTGTTATGCTGGCCTCATAAAGCACATTGTGAAGTGTTTCCTTGTTTGCTATTTTTTGGAAACATTTATTCAAAGTTGGATATTTTTCTTCCTTAAAAGTTTGGTATATTTACAAGTGAAGTCATCTGAAACTGGGGTTGACTCTGTGGGAATTTTTTTAATTTGTAATTATTATGGTACATAATATTAAATATTAATAAATTCTTTTTAATCTTCAAAAAAATAGATTCTTTGCCTAGGCTGATATCTAGGAGTGTTTTTCCAACATTTAAACATTTTCTTCTAGCATTATTATGGTTTCATGCCTTACATTTAAGTCTTTTATCTATCTTGAATTAATTTTAGTGAGTGGTGAGAGGTAGGGATCCTGTTTAAATCTTCTGCATGTTTCTATCCAATTCTCCCAGCAGCATTTATTGAATAGGGCTTCTTTTCCTGTATATTTTTATCTGCTTTGTCAAAGATCAGTTGGCTGTATGTGAATGGTTTTATATCTAGGTTCTCTGTTCTATTCCATTCGTCTGTGTCTCTATTTTTGTGCCAATCCCATGCTGTTTTGATTACTATAGTCATGTAGTATATAGTTTGAAGTCTGGTAATATGATGCCTCACTATCTCACTGAGATTGCACCTTTTCAAGGGTCCCAGCTTTATGCTAGAGTTTCAGACTGACTACTCATTTTAAATGGGTCTAAGACCTCATTTCTTTTCCCTTTGTGTATATAAATACCCAAGCACCTAGTCATATTATAATTGGGTCTAATAACCTTAAAGACTGCCAGAGGATTGACTCATATGCTTGCTGCTTTGACTCTTAGCATCCTCTTTGCTTCTGAAACTTGAGAATTTCTCTTTTGTGCGAGAAGACATGGAATTTTAAAATTACTACATTATATCCAACATTTCTTATGGTTTACATTGAGATTCTTGAAGAATAGCCTATTCTGCCATTTTGCAAATACTGTTTACCTAGTCCTATTACTTTTCAGACAAAAACCAGAATGATATACTCCCCTATGCCTAACATTTATAGTTGTATAAAGCAATATATGGAAAATGTTTGCATCTAATTATTCTAGTCTGCTCTGACTTGACTGGCTTTGACCATTTAGCTCCCTAATCTTAGAAAGGCCCTTTTGGTTCAGCGTTTAGTGTCTTGGGAGGAGGCCATTAAAGGGAGCAGAAACACAATCCCAGCTTCACTACAAGAACTGAAATTTATAAATCCTGATTATCAGTCAGAGATTCAGACCAAAATACACGGACCAGGGGCTCTTTTGAAATAATTCTGCCTGAGCTACCCCTTATTAGCAAAGGCCTACCTTTTAAAAAATATTTTTCTATGTCCTAGATTTTTCTTACAACATGATGATCCCACACACAGCTTTCCATTTTCTCTTCCAGCCATTCCAATCTGACTTTACATATACCACTTTATCAGTACAGCTCTTCCTAAAGTAACAAATAATTTCCATGTTGATAAATCCAATGAGCACTTCTCTGCCTGAGTCTTACTTGACCTTTCAGCAATCTTAGATATAGTTAACCACTCCTTTCTTGAAAAGTGTCCTCTTTGGGTTATAGTTACATCACAATATCCTGGATTTCTTCCTATCACTCACTGCCCTCTCGATCCCACTCTCCTTTGGTGGTTCTTCTTTTTCTACTTGATCTTTAAATCATTGAATGCTTCAGGGCTAATTCCTGGGCTATTCTCCTCTCTCTCTTTAGGGATATCAACCAGTTCCATGCCTGTAAGTACTACCTATGTGCTAATGACTGCCAATTCTGTATCTCTAACTCTGGCCTGTGAGAATCATGTATCCTATTGCCTAAATTGACCTCTTCACTGATTTTCTATACATATCTTAAGGTTAATGTGTTTGATCTTCCTCCTTTATTTTTCCCTCAGCCTTTTGCATTTCATTATTGGCAGCATTGTCTATCCACTTACTTAAGCCAAACTTTTATTTTTACCTTTCCTCATGCCCCTTATCCAATCTTGAGGAAATCCTGTTTGGTTATACCTCTAAAATATATTTCAAATCTGTCCAATAGCTTTGTGAGTTGTAAATATTTTTATTTCTATTGTATTCTTACACAAGCAGAGATTAAGAGAGCATGTTAGTAAATTGCCTAAAGGTGCATAGCTATGAAGCGGAGGAATTAGGCATGCAGGTATCTTTATTTCAAATCCACTACTCTTTTCATCATACCCTGACCCTCAAAGAATACTTGTTAATAAATTAGTGAACAGATTGATCCAGATTATAATAAAATATATAATTATGTCTTATCAGAAGAATATTATCACCTATTGAAAAATAACTCTGCTATCTATGTAGTATATTAATATCAATACTTCGTAATGTATAAAACCAGTTTGAGAATTTGAGACTATGAAAGAGACAACTTGGTTTCTAGAATACCCTCTTTTTCCTTCAAGGATATATGACCAATTATACCCAAATTATACCTACTGCATTCTTTCAATAGGCTTTTATCCTACTTCTCTTACTCCAGCAAGGGAATTAGATCAAGGAAGAGGCTTGCCAAACTTTTATTTTGGTTTTTCTACTGTCATGATTTTATTAATATTCAATGTTTCTCATATAAAAGTCAAGGGGACAGAGGAGAGAACATCAGCAGAGCCAGTACACGCCATCATTATATTGGCTAAATACTGAGCAACATTTCAAGATAAGAAGGCTGTGTACTTTAATCAACCAGGAGTCATTGATATGCTCAAAATAAATGCAAATATTTTTAGTATGATCAGAGAAACTGGTTGATTGCCATCATTGGCAGCTTTACCTTTTGTATATTATGAATTTTATTAGAAAGTTATCTTTCCAATTATTGAACCTATCTTTCTGAATGAAGTTAGGGCAGTATTTTTCTGAGAATTTTTCCAAATGATTTCTTACAGTATCACAACATTCCTGCAACATTATTTGTGATCTTACCCAATTTTTAGTGAAATCCACTTGGTGTCTGTTTGCCATTAATTTCATTTCTGAGCCTTGAATGCCATTATCATTTTATGGACTTCTCACAATCAATATGGCTTAGCGTTTATTTTATAAAGACTTAGCTACCTTTTTTTACAGAGTCCCTTGTACATTCAATCAGATGCTAGAGATCTTTGTGACATTTTATTAATATAAAATGTTTATAAACATTTTGTTTAAAATATAAGTATAGACTGGGATTTTTGATAATTCTAATGTTTTTGAGAAAGAATGTATGCAGATTTTAAGAAAACATGTTAATATATCTTCTTTGAATTCCCTGCAGAGCTCTGTACCATGGAGTGTGGAAGTCATGGGGTCTGCTCAAGGGGAATTTGCCAATGTGACGAAGGATGGGTAGGACCAACATGTGAGGAACGTTCCTGTCATTCTCACTGTGCTGAACATGGCCAATGCAAAGATGGAAAATGTGAGTGTAGCCCTGGATGGGAGGGCGACCACTGCACAATTGGTAAGTACCATCATACTTTAACCAAAGTAAATTGGATTAATTGAAGTAAGAGTAGTCTAATGAGTCAATCTCTAGGTTTTTAGTAGAATTTGAGATTGGAGAAGAGGAGAAGGAGGAGGAGGAGGGTTGGTTATAAGTTAGAAAGTTTCGTGAACTGGGAGGTTTCTTCTTTCGTTGATAATATACTACTTATTTCTTGTGTCATTTCCTTTCTCATTACTTCAGTATTCCTAATGTTTTCTGCTTTCAAGTGCTTTGAGTTACTCAAGTGAAAGATGATACATTGGAATAAAGTGTCATTAGTTAATAAGAGAAGTGCTTTTGTTGTGAAGGTAACATTCACTGCCCATTTTTCCTTTTGAAAAGTATAGGTTGTTTTGGTTGAAAGCACTTAGAGGCAATTTCATTAAACGGGACTACTTTAACAGGGGCTATTCAATGTCATTAGAGGCTGTCTTTAATGTATATGAGGAAGGCACTACTGACCTATCATCAGTAGAACATTTATGTTGAATTGTTTATCTGGTAGTATAGAGAGTTGGTACTGAAGCATCCACCCTCTCTCACCCCTTGTCACCAATTTCACAAATTTTCAGGATACTGTCTGGGAAAACAGTCTCTGGGCATGAAAAAGCCTATGTAATAATAAATCTATCATGTGATATTCACACTATAAAAGACACTAATAATAATTAAGATTAGTTATAAAACACTTTATTTTTCTGAAAAACAATCAAAACCCTTGACATATACACATATCTTCCACAAAGGTTTCTTGTATATACAGAGGGACAAGTACAATTCTCATTGTTCAGCTAAGGAAAGTGGGTCACAGAGTGCTCCAGTGGCATTCCATGAGTACACAGAAAATCCATGCAGAGCAAAGGGAAACATAGGTCTCTGGATAACCAATTCATTGTGGGCCTTTTTTCCCCCACTAGACTGTACGATAGCTTTCATTTTTAGGTGAAAGTATTTTGTTATAATGGTTAGAACCTGCCAAAGTAATGTATAATATATATATAATGCATATAACATATAATCTTAATAAACTGCATTATTACTCTACTAAAGGTACAGTAAGTCTTGTTCTGGGACTGTGGAAAATATTTAAGATTCATTAAAAAGGTGGTGAGGGGCGAGATTCAGATGCAGCGTAAGTAATTACATTCCTGCACTACAGAAAGTTTATTGCCTTCACATAAGAGAATTTAAATATTGTGATGATTACCAAAGGTGGTTACTCCAAAACTCCCCTCTAAAGATATTACTAATAAGAAATTGAAGCTAGTGCTCTTTCACAGAAGTTGTTACTGAAATGTAAAAATGCAGCTCTTATACTTTTAATGAAATATGACAGTTTTTTAGGAAGCCTAATAGAGTTTCTTACAGAAAAGCCATTAATATCTTTCCCACAGAAAATATCATTCACAAATTACACAGGCCAGTGTACCAACTTTTGAGCTGCAGGCATTTAGGCATTTCAGCAGTTCACAGTTTGCTTTTCTCCTCCCAGGCAACAGATGGTAAACCATTAGTACATGTTGTATAGCTTTGGTCTCCCAGAAATTCATTCAATCACTCTTTTCCCCCTCTTTTAGCTCACTACTTAGATGCTGTCCGAGGTAAGATTTTTCTCACCAGTTTTATAACAGAAATATATTTTAAGCAGAAAATATACATGTGGAAAAGGAAGGGTGGCATTTTGAGGGGTTGTTTGGTTGTTTGGTTTCTACTTGTGGCAATCTTATTTAAGTATAATATTGTCAGTATCATGCTATAATGGTCGAACTAAAGGTAATTTGTTTTTCTGACATCAACAAGTCACATTTTGCCATAGTATAGAATGGACTGATAAGCAATTTTAAGGACTGTTTTTCCTTACATTTATATTGAGTTGTGTGTATCTGTGTCTGTGTGTATAGTACAGGTAATTATCAATAAACTAGGTTTAGTTAGATGGCTGAACTTTTTCTTTAACATAACAATATAGCCCCAAGTCCATATACAAGGACCATTAAGTCCTTACAAAAGCAGAAGAATTATCCCCCTAGAAGTACCCCATCGTCCATCCCTCCAGAGATCTGCCTTTGACAGAGACAGGAAAGGTTTTTCTGTCAGATATCCTAGTGCCTTTCATTACCTCAGCTGCAGAAGTTGAATATTTCCCAAATTATCTTTAATTTCTCCTTATCTATTGTCTATGCATTAGAATGGAAGTCCATAAATTCCCTTCTCAATCCTGTGTATGTTCATCCTATGCCACATCATAAGGATATTATATACATAAAAAACTTTTCATATTTTTTTCAAACAATGGCATGATTATCTTTTTAATTTTTTTGTTGTTTTTATCTTTTCATATTTTTAACAGTCATCTGTCATTTTACTGTCAAGTTTTTTCTTCCTCTAGTCCATTGATAGTTGCTTGGAAAATCATTTGGAAGGAACACTGGGTTACTTCTATAGATTATTTGCAAACTTATTTTTTTGCTCTTTATACTTTGAGAATTTTCTCTCATAGACAGAAAATGAAAAGAATATTGGGTGGACTATCCCCAGTAAAATCCAGGGCTGGTCTTGGGAAAATATCCAGAAGATATGTGTTATTATTGCTGTCTCAATTCATCTACCCACTGAGCACACTTTGTTAGAGTAGAACTCTGAACTACTGGTAGAAAGAGTAGGGCAATCCCGAGAATTTAAAAGTCTAAAGAGGAACCATGGTGAATGTCCATGCTTTATCAATGGATCTAAGTCATTTAAATACTACACTTTCCTCTCAACTACATTTTTTCAATTATTCTCTAGAATTTTGAAAGTCTAAATCTGACTTTCATTAATTTCATGAACATTTCTTGAGCATTTAATATTGTTACAGGCATAATATTATGCAGGCTTTTGAGAGAGACATCATAGAAGTCAAGATTTCAATCCTTAGCCCTCAGACCAATAATAATCTTGAAGACAAAAGCTGAAAATAGATACAAAGCGACTACAGCACATTTCTAAGGCGCCATATGAGCAAATACTTAATGATGTGGTCTGAACTGTATACCAACATACCTAAGTCCTAAAGCAATACATCACAAGGGAAAAATCAGCACAGGCTAGAAGTAGTTAGGGAAAGTTTCTCTTCATAGAAACTGCTATATTTTCCCAACTTATTGGCCATAACTAGATACAGCATCATCCATTCTGTTTTGATTCAGGTGAGGAGATACATTTATTGAAAAGAAAAAAAAAACATTTCTTGTCCCCACCATAGTTTTTGTCCTATCTGAATCAGAGGTTGGGAATTGGGGCTAGCATTAATAAAGCTTAATTGGCTCTCTAAGGAAAACCACTGCAGAATAAGGAATAACAAGTTCCCTGGGAAGGTTTTGCAAGCAAGCAAGCTCCTCTTCCTTTTATTCAACACCTCATCTGAATGAAGCCCAGATGATTAGATGCTTCCCCATAGACAGATACATCATTGTTGGTCAATCCTGTTCTGATGTTTCCGTGATTGTTACTCTCTGCTGTCCTTTCAGATGGCTGCCCAGGGCTCTGCTTTGGAAATGGACGATGTACCCTGGATCAAAATGGTTGGCACTGTGTGTGTCAGGTTGGTTGGAGTGGGACAGGCTGCAATGTTGTCATGGAAATGCTTTGTGGAGATAACTTGGACAATGATGGAGGTGAGTCATTTATAAAATGTTCACGTAAGAAAGAAATAGCCCAGCCTCTACCACAGTGGTGAACAACCTGGCTGAGGGGAAAAATGAGGAATCGTCAGTATAAATGATATTGAGTTATATGAGGTCATACTATTTTTTAATCTCAATTATATTAAAATGATATTATTTATGACCAGGCAATACTTCAATTTTTTTGGATGCTTTATATCTCATTTAATTCATATGAGATATAGGTACTATTATTTTCCCTACTTACAGACAAGAAAAGTAATGCTCAGAGTGGGAGTAGTAAGTGACTTATCTAAGATTACACAGCTAGAAAGTAGCAGAGCCAAGGTTCCAATTCAGGGCTGTATGACTTCAGAGTTTGTTTTCTTGACTACTACACCTTGCTGTCTCCCCTATCTATAGTATCTATCATACCAAATTAAATTAATGTACCACTGTTCAAGCTGTCAGATGTTAGTGCAGCTTGCACTATACACACCGTAAAATATCTTTCTTTGTTTTTAGTTATTTAGAGCTCCCTCTTGTGTCTCTACCTCTTAGTAACACTTTATACCTTTTGCAGGATGGTATCAAGACAATTGAAGGCAGAATTTTTAATATTTACTTCAAGAGCTGCACATGCTATTTTAAAAAGCCACCTGTGGCTCTAAGGCCTCAGGGTAACCACTTCTCTTTTAGTCAAGCCAACAAAGCATCTAATACACTGTACAAAGAGACCTCAAAACAGCCCAAACCACCTCTGAGTGTACCTAAAACAACAAATCCTCACGTTGCCCATACTTTCTACTCAAGGAAACATAAAATTAACAGAAAAGTTGTTTTCTAATTTTTGCATATTTGCTTAAAATGAAGTAGGTAATTAAATTTGACTCCTCACATTTCTAATCTGCTTAGATAATTGCATTCCTTGCCATCTGAATCCAAACACTGGGCTTAAATCAATAAGGTAACAATGATAGCTTACGCATCAAATTGGATGTAAGAGTTTCTTCCTTTACTTGTTCTGGCCTGCAGTTAACCTTAAAAAGTTATAAAACCTGGCCAGGTGTGGTGGTTCACGCCTGTAATCCTAGCACTCTGGAAAGCTGAGATGGGAGGATTGCTTGACCTCAGGAGTTCAAGACCAGCCTGAGCAAGA
>VBSM01000656.1:3544607-3557596 GCA_008086735.1 Cheirogaleus medius | reverse complement strand
AAAAAAAAAAAAAGAAAAGGTATAAGACCTTATGAAAATTAAGTGGAAGCAACTTTGTGATTAACACATTGACTGCCACACCAGAAAAAAAATTCCCTAGGGCCACAGTATTGTATTAAAACAAAATGATCCTTTCTAATTTGTTATTTTTTATTGTTTTCTGTGCTTGAGTTATATGCCATGCAATCCATGTTTTTAGAATTAAATTGTCAATATTAATTGCAACAATAAGAACATCAACAAGTAAGATTTTCTCAAAGTAACTGCAGGATTTTGCTTCATGAGGCCCTAAGCTCAAAACTAGCCTGAGTTAAATATAACTCAGGTGGCAGTCCATGTGTTAAGAACACAGAGCCTTGAAGTTAGACTGTCTGGATTCAAATACTAGCTCTGGCTCCTACTTACTGGTTGTATGATTTGGGGAAAGTTTCTTGATGTTTCTTCAATTTCCTTATCTTTAAAATGGGGTTGATAATATTAACTGCCTGATAGGGCTATTATAAATATTAAATGAGATAATTCAAGGAACCACTTAAAAGATAACTGACTGCACCACACACACATACACACACAGCTTACACTAGACCATTTTCCAAAGAGACTGTTTACTATCCATCTAAATTGAAAACCTTGTCTTGGAAGCTAGAGTGAAATTTTCAATTAAATGATACACTGAAAAACTATTTAGTTGGCTTTTATGGCCCCACAAGAATCATCTTCACTTTCCTTTTCATCCTTTTCATTGTATGCTCCTTATGTGGTATGCCCTCGCCTTTCCTCTCCCCGGCATTCTCTGTCCCACATTTAAGCCTCAACTCAAGCCACATCTTCCGTGAAACCTCTAACATACACCTCTTCAATCAACCATGGTGCTTATAATAAGCACCATACAATATATACTTAATTATATTCTGTCTATATGATTTTCTTGTTGCATATTAAGCATGACCCATGGCCCATAGTTATATGTCCAGTGTAATTAATAATAATAGTATCTCACTTGTATTCAGGATTTACTATGTACCAGGCATTGTGCATTTTTATTTAATCCCCATGATGTAAAAACTACTATTAACACTACTTTAGAAATTAGGAAACTGAGGCACAGAGAAGTTAAGTAAGTTGCTAAAGATCATATAGGAAGCAAATGATAGATCCAGGGTGTAAACCTAGATGGTCTGCCTCATTATAAAAAGGATTTGGTGTAATAATGGAGATCTCAGTTGATGTATTGATTAAAAGGTTATGCTCAGAAAATGCATTAACAACTTGTGCAATTATAATTTCTGGCTCAGTTAAGGTTGAGCTAAAATAAGGTTCTTGTCTTAGTAAAGTAATAAAAATAATTGAATATTTAATTATCAAGCATTTTTATGGCCTCAAGGTCACCTCAAGGCAGCCAAAAAATGTTTAATGAATGGATCAATTAAATATTAATGAATTAATGGATTATCAATTTTCAATGTCTGTGGCATATGTATAGATTTTACTGAATGTGTATTGACCTCTGAACATTCCTTTAAAACTGTGTATCTACATGTGAATTAAAAATCAAAGACCCTGATATGAGATCAGTTTATTTTTATGATTGTCTCTTTAGGGAGTAGGAGAGAAGGCTCCTTGAGAGTTCCAATTACCATTTTTTCCCTATAGTAGGATTAAGATAATATTCATGATAAATATAGATTCAGTTCTACTTTGAGATGGAAAGATGGATCGACTAACCTCTGAAAGGCCCATGACTAAGATTTTAGACCAGTAATTCCATTTTGATAATGTTTAAATATTACCCCTAAGAATATATTAAATGCCCTTCGTTTATTTGGTAGTCTCAGCTTTGCAACTATCCAGAATAGCTGGATTCATTTAGTTGAATATTACTAGTGATTAATATTTGCATATGTGTTTGTGCATATGTGTATATAAGTGTGTGTTTTAATTAAATCAGAAAGTGCCAATTGAATCTTTTTGAAAAAAGTGGTCCTGATTTGTAAAGTGTAATTTTTAAGAAATCTTCCCAATCAAAAAAAATCACTTTCAAGCAGTCGCTTCAAGTAGCTGCTACTTGATTACTCCATATTATAGCTGATACTTACAGAATGGCGGGATTTTTTTGCATTCTAATCAGCCCTGAATACTCATTAGTATTGCTGCCACTTCCTGCAGCTTTTACTTTACTTATACTCCGATTCAATGCATTGTGACTCTTAGTAACTAATTGGGCTGCATTGAATATGTGAGTAACACAGCTGGTCCAGAAGCTACCTAAGAGCTTCTTGAGCAGTAAAAACAGAAGAGAGAACAAATAACCTTTGGATTTTTTTTCTTAACATGCAAAAAAGGAAAGCTATCTCGTGTATTGTGTATGTAAGAACTAATTACTATGGAAATCACAAACCTATCAAATGTCTTCACCTCATTTAACTCTTCAGTCAATAAGAACTTACCACATGTACAACCCTATGCTTGGAGGAAATTTAACATTATGGTGACCACATTTTCATTTGTTAATAATGTGTCCTGATTTGGGGTTTGGAAAATATGATCACCATACATCACATGCACATATGAATTGACATAAGAAAAATGTTTGAACATTTTATTAACCAAGTCAGAATAGTGAAAACAAAGAGGGGAAGCTTGAACTATCACACACTAAAATCTATATGAAAGCTATGATAATTAAAGCAAAGTGGTACTAATGTAAGAATAGATAGATTAATACAACTACATTAAAGCTCTAGAACACAACCAAGTACAAAAATTTAGTATATTATAAAAGCAGCATCAAAAATAAGTGGGAAAAAAATCAGTGGGGAAAAGAAGCATTATGAAATAAATGTTGCTGGGACAAGTATTAAGAAAATACCTTAGATTTTCAATTAATACTATATACCAAAAGAACAAGATAAATGAAAGCACTTCAAGTGTATTAATGAGTTAAAGGTAAAGAAAACTGAAACACAATTAGAAGAAAATATAGGGGACAGATCTTACAATGGGAAAGGACTTCTTAAAGGAAGAAACTATAATAGGAAAAATATAAATTTGACATAGTAAAAGCTTAAAACTTTTTTGGCTAAATTTATAGACCATCCAATATCTAAATATTTGGAGACATCAAAATCTGCATTGTCTAGTATGGTAGCCACTAGCCATGTGTGAGTATTTAAATTTAACTCAAACAACATTAAAAATTCAGTGTCTCAGTTACACTAATCACATCTCAAGTGTTCAATAGCCACATGAGACTAGTGGCTACTGTGTTGGACAGCACAGTACTAGAGCATTCCAATCTTCAAGAAAAGTTCTATTGGATAGTGCTGATCCAGATGTTTAACTCAAATATTTACCCTTCAACCAAAATTTCACATTGAGTACACAGTTTGCCACTGTGTATTGTGCTTGGTACGGGCGAGAAAATGATAAACAAAACAAGTTTCTGCCTTTGTGGAGCTCATGGTCTAGCAAGGAAGACATATTAAACAAAAACCAACACAAATAGCTATGTATTTACAACTATGAAGAGAAAAATTTTAAGGTACTATAAATGTGCATGGGAATCTAATTTAGTCTGGGTGGTGAGGGAGGCTTCATAGGAGTCAGGGCAAGAATGTTCCAGGCAGAGCAAACAGCATATACAAATGTCCTGAGGTAGAAATGTACTGGGCTCTTCTAGGAAGTAAAAGGCTTTGTGGCTGGAACACAAGTCAGGGAGAAATTAGTATATGAAGGTAGGCAGGGGCCAGATCATACAGAACAGTGTGAATTTTATAAGATCTTTAGTTATCAAACAAAGATTCCATTTCATTCACTAGGAAGGAAAGTGGACTCTGATATTGTGGGAACATTGCCAAGGAGGTTCAAAAAATATAGAATAAGAGTGTTTAATCAAACAGCTTTGTTCTCTGATCTTTTAAGTATTTGTCACATATTTCTCCAAGCTTCTCTGGTACAAACTCTTCTAGTGGTCTATATTCATATTCATTGGTAAAATCAATCAATAAGTTAATTGCCTAAAAGAGAATGATCTTCCAGGAATGATTCTTTATAACAAGTCGCCATTCATTAGGCGCAATAGCTATTTTCAAGCCTCTTTTATGATGTAGTGTTTCTAGATCTAGAAAACAGCACCATGGGTGAGTTATGAACACATATAAGCTCATGGATCAACGAGCCTCATGTTTTGAATGGCACCAGCATGCTGCAGTGTTTAATAAACAGGAAAATGAAAGAGAAAGAATAATGAATTAATAGCATTTGCTTTATTTAAGGACTGGACATCTTCTCCACATTTACTTTTGAGATTTGGTTGAGGACAAAAGACCTGATATCAGAAAGCACATTCCTAATTATTCTATTCTGACTACACCCCCCTTCATTTCTAAGCAACCCATTTATTAAAGGGTTGACACTTAGTTATGAGAGCCTAACTGCCAAGTGCTTTCAGATGCAAGTAGAAAGTAGAAACTCTAAACTCTACAATTGAATTCACTACTGTATGACTTGGCGTATCACATTATCTATCAACTAAGGCTACTAATACTTGATATCTGCCTACTTTGCAATGGCAAAAATGAATGAGATAATGCTTGAAATACGGTAAAGTAGGTAATAAAACTGTGATATGAATGAAGAATCTATTAATAACACATTTTGATACATTAGTTGAGAGTTTATTAATCTCTAGGCAAATTTACAAATGTCATAGAAGTAGAATTTTTAGGGCATCCATTTATTCTTAACAAATATTTAGTCATTGAGGAAAATAGCAATGCTTAATGAAGACGAAATCCATGCCTCCATGGGGCTTACATTCTAGTTACAAAAGGCAGACAGTAAGCCAAAATTTAAAAATATATAGGATGAAGAATGTTCTTCTTCCACTGTTGGGAATATAAATTTTTATAATAATCTAAAAAATAAAAAATAAAAATATATATTATGATACAAGGTGGTAAATGTAGTGTAGAATTTTTTTAAAAAAGCAGGGAAAAAAAAGCAGGAAAAAAAGGATAGGGAGTGTAGGACAGGGGTGGAATTTTGAAAAAGGTAGTCAGAGGAAGTCTCACTGAAAAGATGACATTTGAATAAAGACCCAAAGGAGGTGAAGGGTGAGCCATGTTGATATCAGGAAGAACATTCAAGTCATACAATTGTGTGTGCAAACACCCTAATACAGGTCTATGCCTGGCACAATCAAGGAGCAGCCAGAGTATCTGATGAGATTGTGGTGGGGTAGGAAGGAGGTTGGAGGGGTAATAAGAGGTAATATCTGAGAGGCAATAAGGAGGCAGCAAAAGACGAAGACTGTGAGGAAATAAGTCATTGTCAAGGCTTGAGCTTTTACTCTAAGTGATATGGGAAACTATTGATGGTAGGTGGGAACCAGGAGGACATGAACATTAGTGGCATGCAAACAATTTATTTTCTCAACCCAGAAAAATTTAACGCTATGTGGTTATAGCAATAACAGTGATTTGGGCAGGCCAAATCCTGAGTGCACTTGAGCCTCTTCCACTTTCTTTTTACTAATACAGCAAAATCCTGGGGTGAAAGTCACTCTGAATAAATGGAAAAAATGAATTATAGACTATTTCCAAACAAATATAGTCATAGTACCTTAAATGCATATAACAGCAACAACTAACCTAACAGGAGTACCTAGTAGGTGGGCCTGCTTTAGTAAAGAGTTATGAGTGATTTAGAATTAGTCCATTGATTATGGCTTTTTTATGCCTAAGAAGATTTTGTTTTCCTTAGTCATTGGAATGAATAGCCCTTCAATTTCGTTTTCACTATAATTTGCTTGGTAGACCTTCTAGTCTATACATGCTAAAAATGTTAAGCTTCAATCCAACCCCTGTCCAAATGGTGACAAATTCTGAATCACTGAAATTCAATGGATGAAGAGTTTCTGCAATATTAGTGCCTGTCTACTCAGAGCCACATAAGATCCTACCTACCTGACAACCTAACCAAGCATAGTTTGCAAAATTAATACATTCCAATGAACTTAACAGGCTACACAGAAGTCAGTTGCCCTATGGCCAGTGATAAGACAACTTCAATAAAGGGAGGCTGAATGCTTTGCCATTGTAGACCATTGGCATTTACCTCTAACACTCTATCTCTAGTCTCCTTGCAATCAGTATAGTCTAAAATTTGGCATAATAACAATAGCTAACATTTATCAAATACTAGCTACATAGTAGATACTGTGCTAAGGTCTTTGATTATCTTGCCAATTTTTTAAAAGTATAAATGGTATACAAAAACCACGAACATAATAAATGTAAATAATTTGGTGAGTTTAGACATACGTATATACTCATATTAACCATCACCATAATCAAGGTAATAAACATGTAAATATATCCAATCATTCCAAAAGTTTCCTTGACTCCCTTTGTTTTTTGGGGGGATTGGGGGATTTTTGTGGTAAGAAGACTTAACATGGGATCTACCCTCTTGACAAATGTTTAAGTGCTTAATACCTTATTAACCATAAGTACTATGTTGTACAGGAACGTGTTCATCTTGTAACTGTAACTTTATACCCCTTGAACAACAACTCCCTATATCCCCCACTTCCAATCCCCTGGTAACCACCACTCCATTGTCTCCTTGTGTATGTTTGACTATTTTAGATGCCTTATATAAGAGGAATTATGGAGCATTTTTCCTTCTATGACTGAATTATTTCACTTAGCATAATGTCCTTCAGTCTATGGCCATACCATACCACCCTGAATGCGCCCAATCTCATCTTTATGATGATTACAGCATGTGATCTTTGCAACAACTCTACAGAGTAGGTATTATTGTTGTCCACATCTTACAGATAAGGAAACTGTAGAATACAAGAGTTGAACTGACTTGTCCAGGATCATATAGATTATAAACACCAAAGTCAAGATTAGAGCCAAAATAGTCTGGTTTTTTGACCGTAACCACTTCATGTACTCTAAAGCACTTGGAAGTCCCAACCTAGGTCAGTACTAGTTAGATTCACTGCTTAGATGATAATGTTGAATATATGATTTGCAGTCATAATACTAGGTGTTTAATATGACTTTCAGATTACTTCCAACTGTGCAAACACATTTAGCATCCCCTTCTTTGTTTGTAAAATGGGGAAATGAGAATGAGTATGTCTACCTAACAGGGTTCTTATAGGTATACATTTAGATAATATATATGGAAGTACCTAGTGCCTCGCAAATATTAACTAATCCATATGTGTTTCCAAATCCTTTTGGATAATGTACCATGAATTATCTGTCCATTTTTATCAGTGATAATCTGGGTGCTGTGCCCCAAGGACATATATTTGTAAATTCATTTTCAGGATTAGGAAAGTATGGGTTTCCTTTGTATCACTCATATTCCTTTATCCACTTCCTCTTTCAACCAAGAGCATACCATAAGTAGGTGGAAGTTTAACTGTGATGCCTTGATCACATAGCAAATAAACCAGTGTCCTTGATCTTCATCCGCACCAATTGAGCCAACTGGCATAGTCCCAAACTGGTTGGCAAAGCTAGGATTAGTGAATGCCATGTTTAGTCCTTCAAGACAATGTAACCACCCTCTTTTTAGCTACCTTTTATTTTTATTCCTTTAAGAGGCACATGCCCTAAAAGCAAAATCAGTTAAGAGTTGATATGTCCATATCTGACACCCTGATCTTGGCTGTCAGTAGGGTGCCACAGCTTCCAATTCAGAACAATAAAAGAACTGTTAATAGCAAAAAAAAAAAAAAAAAAAAAAAAAAAAAAAAAAAAAAAAAAAAAAAAAAAAAAAAAAAACCACGTCCAGTTTGACTGTCATTTGCACTTATTTGTAACAGTCTAGACATAATGTATAGGGTGTTATCCAATGTGATAATTGATAAATATGTCTTTGCCCATGTACTGGCCTTACCTAGGAATCATAATATGAGGGTTGCATGCCATTATTGATCTGCTTTCCTGCCGTCTTTCTAGATTCAACAAAAGCCTTGCTGTTCTCTCAGAAACAGGTCTGAGAGCGTCAGTCCTGTGTAATAGTCAATTATTAAATACGAAACATTAGCTTGAAATCTATAGCACATAGCTAGATGAGAATGTGAGTTCCAATTTTTTTTTATTTCAGGGTATTATGAGGGTACAAACATTTTGGTTACATTTTATGTCTTTGCCTCACCCAAGTGAGGGTTAGAGGCATGCCCTTCCCCTCTACAATGCTCACTGTATCCTTTAGTTGTGAGTTTACCTCCCTCAATCCCCTTTATCCCTGGAGAATATTACTACCATGTGTGCACCATAGTGTTAATCAGTCAGTGCCAATTTGATGGTGAGTACATGTGGACCCTATTCCGATCTTGTGTTATTACCTCACTTCGGATAATGGGCTCAAGTTCAATCCAGGAAAATATAAGAGGTGCTAGATCACTGTCGTTTCTTATAATTGAGTAATATTCCATTGTATACATACACCAAATATTAATAATCCACTCATGAATTGACGGGCACTTGGGTTGTTTCCACATCCTTGCAGTAGTGAATTGTGCTGCCATAAACATTCAGGTGCAGATGTCTTTATTATAGAATGTCTTTTGCCTTTTTGGGTAGATGCCTAATAGTGCTATTGCTGGATCGAATTGTATTTCTATTTTTAGCTCTTTGAGGTACCTCCAAATTCTTTTCCACAGAGGTGGCACTAATTTGCAGTCCCACCAGCAGTGTAAGAGTGTTCCTGTCTCTCTATATCCTCGCCAACATTTGTTGTTTTGGGATTTTTTGATAGAGGTCATTCTCACTGAGGTTAGGTGATATCTCATTGTGATTTTGATTGGTATTTTTCTAATGATTAGAGATGTTGGGCATTTTTTTATATGTTTGCTGGCCATTATTCTGTCTTCTTTTGAAACGTTTCTGTTCATTGATTCTATGTTTAGTTTTAGAATCCAGTTTTGAAGATCATCTTGGCATTAGCGTTTATTTTAAATCTATTTCTTTTAAAAAATAAGTTGGAATTGTGTTATTGACAGGTTGAAACCTGTAAATGTTCAGTCTAGTGCATGTGTTAATATTTGCCAGATATGACACTAGGTACTTCTACATATATTATCTCAATAATAACAAATTCACTATTCAATAAAAATGTAAGATAAAAGCGACTGCCTATTTGAAAAGCAGTTTTTCATTGTTTAGTGTGTTATGCACCAATTCCAGACATCAGAGAGCTCTTTTAATCAACCTGATATTTTTGCCAGCTTTTCAGTGGCATCCAGATGTTTAATTAGCAGAGTAAAGAGATAATGTGCTAATAAGAGGCTGAGAACAACGTATTGGAGGGAGAGGTGGTAGTGGCATCTAAAATCTATAGAAAATCTGTTAATATAATTTGCTGAATTAAGGGAGAAAGGGGAGCAGAAGGGAACTTCTTATTGAAACAAATCCACACTGAAAAGTTGGTCATCAGTGAAAAAGAAATATGTATACAGAGAAATAGAAATCAGGAGCAAAAATACACTGAACAAATAGGAAAGGCAAGACAGAAGCAAACTGCATTTTAAATCAAAGTAGTGTCTATACTACAGGGAATTTGAAAGGACCACATATGGGGAAAAATATTTTTCCTGGGTGCCCTGGGGCTGCTGTTCCAAACGCCTACTCTCTTGGTGTTCCTGGCTTTCATTGCCCCCAGCTGTGGTACACCCCGCTCTCGCTCCACAGGAGCAGCCAAGTAGGGGAGAGAGAGCAAGCAAAAGACCTGCAGGAAACCAGTGCCAGTAACTTGCAGCAGCAGCCTTAAGGAGACGGTGATCCATCTGAACCTCCAAATTCCACTGCAAGCCAAGAGGATTAGCGCCTTTATATTTACCCTTGTTAAACAACTGAATTAGAGCCACTTGCCTGCTTTAAGGACCTTGGAAGGACTTTAATTTTTTTGCTTATTGGGCATGGAATGAAGTGTCCATATGCTCAGTTAATCACTCCAACCCCTTCTCTTCTCATGTAACTCTCTTAGAGCACTTCTTACATTTTCCCCAGTATAAGAGTCAGCTGTTTACATACCTATTTCTCCTACTAAGCCATGAGCTCTTGAAAACAGGAAAGGGATCTTTTTATCTTTTTACCTCCCCAAGCACCCAACAGTGTTTTGCACCTGTTAGATTCTCAAAAGTCTCCCCTCCTCACATAACCCCATCATTCCTCTACCTAAGAAGGAAGATTTTGTGTTACTTTTTTTTCTTGGTACAACAGTGGATTCAGGAATCCAGAGCAAATGGTGAAGCACCAGAAAATGAAACAGAGACTCATCACATTCATATATCTCAGGTTTAGTAGTAGTAATAATTGCATCAGAAAACTGCTGTTGGGCATAAGTAAACTTTAGTTGCTTCTACAAATTCCTAAAAAAGTGGTAAAAGTGGTTCTGCAATTTTAGTGTGCATCAGAATCACACATAATCATGCAGATTAAGTATACATAATCCTGGGCTATGTAGAAATTCTGACTCAGTAAGTGGAGCTCAAGAATATGCATATTTCATACATTCCCCAAGTAATTGACTACACATTTGAAAATCACTGCCCTAGATACAATTGTCACCATAAGAATCCCAACTTTTATATTGAGGATTACCAGCAGACAACAATATTGGGAAGATTTTTTAAAAATACAAATTCAAGTGGCAAGTACTTGTTAATTGTGTGCTCATACGTTGAGGAATTCAAAAATAATTATAAGAAATCATTGCTATTCTGGAGGAATGGTCTCACTCAGGAGGAAGGCAACTTCTAAAGAGTAATACCTAACAGAATACCCAATATCTAAACTATAACTGTATAAACTATATTCTCCAGTTGATAAATGATGGAGAATTCAGGAAAGAAAGATTTATGAACAAAGTAGTTTGAATTTCTCTGAGGTGCCATATGAACTCAGAGTGAGTGATAATTCATGAAAAACATGTGAATTTAACAAATTCTAAACTCAAAATATGGTCGATTATCTTTAGCTAGAGTCTACATTTTTCTTCACTTATGCATATTTTAAACTATGTTGTTTCGTTTGAAGCTAAATATCAATATTGGTTTTGGGTTTTTTTTTTTCAGATGGTTTGACTGACTGTGTGGACCCTGACTGTTGTCAACAAAGCAACTGTTATGTGAGTCCTCTCTGTCAGGGCTCACCAGATCCTCTTGACCTCATTCAGCAAAGCCAGCCCCTCCTCTCTCAGCACACTTCAAGACTCTTCTATGATCGAATCAAATTCCTCATTGGCAAGGACAGTACTCATGTCATTCCTCCAGAGATCTCATTCGACAGCAGGTATATATGTGTTTATTTTATTCCTTAATGAACAGTGGCCATGTTTTTCCTTAACTGTGAAAGGAAGATATCTTTTAAAGATCAGGTTACTTCTCATTCCACACAATCCACACTGATTTCTTTTTTAGGACCTCTCTGAAATGCCTAAGTCCTTACCAATTAATTAAGGGAAAAACTAATTTCTGTAGCTTCTGTATCATAAAAGTTATGTGTTTATGTGTGGGAGGGGCCTTTAATGACAAAAACAGGAGAGAAGTATAATTTTTAAATTTATTATTTAGCTTCTGGATTGATTCCTTGAAAAATTCTTAAATTTCAAAAGCTAAATTTTAAGTTTTATTACATGATGGAAAATGTTTCCATATGAAAGGGTTGGATGAATTTGACATCCTAATGTGATATGCAAGACTTGTGAAAAATCTGTCTTCTAAGAAAGTTCAAATGCATGAATTATCACTAAGGACCTGAAACCAAAGCCCAACCCACTGGGCAAAGTAATTTTTAAAAATCAACTTACTACATTTTTGTACCCATCCCCACTTGATCCCCCCTCCCCACTACCCTTTCCAGCCTCTGATAACCATCATCCTACTCTCTGTCTCCATGAGAGCAATTGTTTTTAATATTTAGCTTTCACATGTAAGTGAGAATACGCGAGATTTGTCTTTCCGTGCTTGGATTATTTCACTTAACATAATGTTCTCCAGTTAAATAGTTAGATAGACTGAACAATATTTGATAGCACAGCAAGGTAACTATAATCAACAATAAGTTAGGGTATACTTTAAAATAACTAAAAGAGTGGAATTGGAATGAATGTTCCTAACACAAAGAAATGATAAATGCCTGAGTTGATGGATACTCCAGTTATCCTGATTTGATTAATTCACATTGTACACCTGTATCAAAACATCACATGTACCCTATAAAGATATAGAACTATTATGTACTCATAATAATTAAAACCAAAATTTTAAATTAAAAAAATCAACTTATATGAAATGTAATAAACTGAATTTGCACATTGGTGTTCTCTGCTTCATCTTCAGCAGTGATGTATTTTACTACCGTGTTTCCCCGAAAATAAGACCTACCCATAAAATAAGCCCTAGCAGGATTTCTAAGCATTTGCGCAATATAAGCCCTACCCCGAAAATAAGACCTAGTGATGGGTGTGGCTATGCAGCGTATCTGCACAACCCATGCATTTCGTCGCAGAGCGGTAAAGAAGACGAGCAGCCCTTCTCATCTGCCCCATGAGAGCTCTATTGCTCGACATGCGAGATTGGGGCCAGTAGTTCTAAAGGAAATAGAGTTGCAAGAAATTCAGGATGGAATTCAGGGTTTGGAGAGTTATGATGATGTTCCAGAAGAAGACGACTTAACTATATTTGAATAAATGTAGATTGTTGTACCGTACTTAAAAAAAAATAACACATCCCCTGAAAATAAGCCCTAAGGTGCCTTCTTGAGGAAAAATAAATATAAGACCCTGTCTTATTTTCGGGAAAACACGGTAATTAGCACTAGATGTAGGTAAGTCACTAAAGTAAACATTTCCAGGCCCAAAAATGTCCTCCTGTGTTCATTCCACAAGTTGATATTTCGCTGGCTTCCTACACTACTGCAAACAGAAATTAAAAAAAAAAAACATGGAAACTATTT